>JAWZYV010018948.1:0-10916 GCA_038373885.1 Cheiracanthium punctorium
CTGTTTCAAAGTATATTATTGACACATTTTAAAGACATTTTTTAAAGTTATTTTTGCTTTTACAACAATTACCCCTTTTTTAAAATAAATTTAAAAAAAGGGGTTTATTAACTGTTTCAAATAATTATTGACACACACTAAAGAGTTGTTATAAGTGTATTTCTGCCATTATTTCCAACCAATATGGCGCACCTCTGTTGAAAGTCATATACAATAAAGGTTTTAGTCCACTGCTTCAGAGTATATTATTGAACACACATTATTTAAAGAGCATCGTTTCCCTAAAAAAAACCGATCATTCTTGCATAATTCCCAACCAATCTAACCGCTCCTCTGGTGAAAGATCAATTTGAAATAAAGAGTTTCAGTCCAACTGTTTTCAAAGTAATATTATTGACACACCACTTCACTATACCACATAATTGTATTCACATTCCTGCTATTCATATTGATCACATTCATATCCATTGTTCTAGCAACAAAGGGACTAATTACGTCCCTTTCTTGAAAGTTTCATTTTAAATAAATAGTCTTAGTCCACTGTTTTTTTCAAAGTATATCTATTCGACGCACATTCATAAAGACCATTGCTGTAAAGTGCACTTATCTGGACATCATTTCCAAACAATTACGCCCCCCTCTGTTGAAAGTCATGATACAATAAAGGTTTTAGTGCCATTGTCTTTCCAAAGCCATATTATTGGACACACATTTCCTAAAGAGCATAGTATAATATCGTGTATTTTTGCCTTATTTCCAACAATTACGTCCCTTTGTTGAAAGTCATTTTAAATAAAAGTTTTGTCAGCTGTTTCAAAGTATATTATTGACACACATTCTTAAAGACCATTGTTATAACGTGTATTTCTGCATTAGTTAAAACAATTACGCCCCTTTGTTGAAAGTCATTTTAAATAAAGGTTTAGTCCACTGTTTCAAGGTATATTATTGACACATTCATAAAGACCGTTGTTATAACGTGTATTTTTGCCTTATTTACAACACTTACGCCCCTTTGTTGAAAGTCATTTTAAATAAAGGTTTAGTCCACTGTTTGAAAAGACATTATTGACACTTATTTTTAAAGATCATTGTTATATCGTGTATTTTTGCCTTATTTCCAACACTTATTTCCAACAATTACGTCCCTTTGTTGAAAGTCATTTTAAATAAAAGTTTAGTCAGCTGTTTCAAAGTATATTATTGACACACATTCTTAAAGACCATTGTTATAACGTGTATTTTTGCCTTGTTTACAACACTTACGCCCCTTTGTTGAAAGTCATTTTAAATAAAGGTCTAGTCCACAGTTTCAAAGTATATTATTTACACACATTTTAAAAGAGCATTGTTATATCGTGTATTTTTACCTTATTTCCAACAATTACGTCCCTTTGTTAAAAATCAATTTAAATAAAGGTTTAGTAAACTGTTTCAAGGTATATTATTGACACACATTCATAAAGACCGTTGTTATAACGTGTATTTTTGCCTTGTTTACAACACTTACGCCCCTTTGTTGAAAGTCATTTTAAATAAAGGTTTAGTCCACTGTTTCAAAAGACATTATTGACACTTATTTTTAAAGATCATTGTTATATCGTGTATTTTTGCCTTATTTACAACACTTACGCCCCTTTGTTGAAAGTCATTTTAAATAAAGCTTTAGTCCACTGTTTCAAAAGACATTATTGACACTTATTTTTAAAGATCATTGTTATATCGTGTATTTTTGCCTTATTTGAGACAATAACGTAACTTTGTTAAAAATCAATTTAAATAAAGGTTTAGTCAACATTTTCAAAGTATATTATTGACACACATTCATAAAGACCATTGTTATAACGTGTATTTCTGCATTATTTCCAACAATTACGTCCCTTTGTTGAAAGGAATTTTAAATAAAGGTTTAGTCTACTGTTTCAAAGTATATTATTGACACAGATATTTAAAGAGCATTGTTGTACCGTGTATTTTAGTATTACTTCAACCAATTTCGCCACTTTGTTGAAAGTCATTTTAAATAAAGGTTTAGTCAACTGTTTCAAAGTATATTATTCCCACACATTCATAAAGAACATTGTTATAACGTGTATTTCTGCATTATTTCCAACAATTACGCCCCTTTGTTGAAAGTCATTTTCAGTAAATATTTAGTCCACTGTTTCAAAGTACATTATTGACACACATTAATAACGACCGTTGTTTTAACGTGTATTTCTGCATTATTTCCAACAATTACGTCCCTTTGTTGAAAGGATTTTTAGATAAAGGTTTAATCCACTGTTTCAAAGTAGGCCATTGTTATACCGTGTATTTTAGCATTATTTCAACCAATTTCGCCCCTTTGTTGAAAGACATTTTAAATAAAGGTTCAATACACTGTTTCCCGTATATTTTTGCCTTCAGTTTAACGATAATGTCTCTTTGTTAAAAGGCATTTTTAATAAAACCCTTTGATAATAAGTGCATTATTCAAACATATTATAAATAGCTTGTTATACTGTGCATTCCTGCATAATTTTCAAAAATGAACGCCCGTTATTGAAAGTCATTTTGAATAAAGGTTTAGTCAACTGTTTTAAAGTATATTATTGATACACATTCTTAAAGACCATTGTTATACCGTGCATTCCTGCATAATTCCCAACAATGAACGTCCCTTTGTTAAAAATCAATTTAAAAAAAGGTTTAGTGAACTGTTTCAAAGTATATTATTGACACACATTCATAAAGACCATTGTCATTACGAGTATTTCTGCATTATTTCCAACAATTACGTCCCTTTGTTGAAAGGAATTTTAAATAAAGGTTTAGTCCACTTTTTCAAAGTATATTATTGACACAGATATTTAAAGAGCATTGTTGTACCGTGTATTTTAGTATTACTTCAACCAATTTCGCCACTTTGTTAAAAGTCATTTTAAATAAAGGTTAAGTCAACTGTTTCAAAGTATATTATTCCCACACATTCATAAAGACCATTGTTATAACGTGTATTTCTGCATTATTTCCAACAACTACGTCCCTTTGTTGAAAGGATTTTTAGATAAAGGTTTAATCCACTGTTTCAAAGTAGACCATTGTTATACCGTGTATTTTAGCATTATTTCAACCAATTTCGCCCCTTTGTTGAAAGACATTTTAAATAAAGTTTCAATACACTGTTTCCCGTATATTTTTGCCTTCAGTTTAACGATAATGTCTCTTTGTTAAAAGGCATTTTTAATAAAACCCTTTGATAATAAGTGCATTATTGAAACATATTATAAATATCTTGTTATACTGTGCATTCCTGCATAATTTCCAAAAATGATCGCCCCGTTATTGAAAGTCATTTTGAATAAAGGTTTAGTCAACTGTTTCAAAGTATATTATTGATAAACATTCTTAAAGACCATTGTTATAAAGTGCATTTCTGCATTATTTCCAACAATTACGTCCCTTTGTTGAAAGGATTTTTAAATAAAGGTTTTGTCCACTGTTTCAAAGTATATAATTGACACAAATATTTAAAGAGCATTGTTATACCGTGCATTCCTGCATAATTCCCAACAATGAACGTCTCTTTGTTGAACGTCATTTTAAATAAAGGTTTAGTCCACTGTTTCAAAGTATATTATTGACACACATTATTAAAGGCCATTGTTATAACGTGTATTTCTGCATTATTTCCAACAATTACGCCCCTTTGTTGAAAGTCATTTTCAAAAAGGTTTATTCCACTGTTTCAAAGTATATAATTGACACAAATATTTAAAGAGCATTGTTATACCGTGCATTCCTGCATAATTCCCTACAATGAACGTCCCTTTGTTGAAATGCATTTTAAATAGAGGTTTAGTGAACTGTTTCAAAGTATATTATTGACATATATTCATAAAGACCATTGTTATAACGTGTATTTCTGCATTATTTCCAACTATTACGCCCCTTTGTTGAAAGTCATTTTCAATAAAGGTTTAGTCCACTGTTTCAAAGCATATTTTTGACACACATTTTTAAAAAGCATTGTTATAGCGTATATTTTTGCCTTATTTCAGACAATTACGTCCCTTTGCTGAAAGTCATTTTATATAAAAGTTTAGTCAACTGTTTCAAAGTATATTATTGACACACATTCATAATGACCATTGTTATAACGTGTATTTCTGCATCATTTCCAACAATTACGCCCCTTTGTTGAATGTCATTTTAAATAAGGGTCTAGTCCACAGTTTCAAAGTATATTATTGACACACATTTCGAAAGACCATTATTATAGCGTCTATTTCTGCATTATTTCCAACAATTACATCCCTTTGTTGAAACTTATTTTAAATAAAGGTTTAGTCAACTGTTTCAAAGTATATTATTTTACACGTACTTTAAGACCATTGTTATAACGTGTTTTTCTGCATTATTTCCAACAATTACTTCCCTTTCTTGAAAGTCATTTTAAATAAAGGTTTAGTCCACTGTTTCAAAGTATATTATTTAAACACATTTTTAAAGAGCATTGTTACATCGTATTTTTGCCTTATTTCCAACAATTACGTCCCTTTGTTCAAAGTCATTTTAAATAAAGTTTTAGCCAACAGTTTCAAATTATATTATTGATACACATTGATAAAGACCATTGTTATAACGTGTATTTCTGCATTATTTCCAACAATTATGCCCCTTTGTTGAAAGTCATTTTAGATAAAGGTTTAGTCCACTGTTTCAGAGTATATTATTGACACAAATATTTAAAGAGCATTATTATACCGTGCATTCCTGCATTATTCCCAACAATGAACGTCCCTTTGTTGAAAGTCATTTTAAATAAAATTTTAGTCAACTGTTTCAAAGTATATTATTGACACGCATTCATAAAGACCATTGTTATAACGTGTATTTCTGCAATCTTTCCAACAATTACGCCCCTTTGTTTAAAGTCATTTACAATAAAGGTTTAGTCCACTGTTTCAGAGAATATTATTGACACAAATATTTAAAGAGCATTGTTATACCGATCATTCCTGCATAATTCCCAACAATTAACGTCCCTTTGTTAAAAATCAATTTAAATAAAGCTTTAGTCAACTGTTTCAAAGTATATTATTGACACACATTCATATACACATATTTTATTCACATTCATATATTCATATTGACACACATTCATATACACATTCATATCCCATTGTAATAACAATAAAGGGACAATTACGTCCCTTTGTTAAAAATCAATTTAAATAAAGGTTTAGTCAACTGTTTCAAAGTACATTATTGACACACATTCATAAAGACCGTTGTTATAACGTGTATTTCTGCATTATTTCCAACTATTACGCCCCTTTGTTGAAAGTCATTTTAAATAATGGTTTAGTCCATTGTTTCAAAGTATATTATTGACACACATTCATGAAGACCATTGTTATAGCGTGTATTTCTGCATTATTTTCAACAATTAGGCCCCTTTGTTGAAAGTCATTTGAAATAAAGGTCTAGACCACAGTTTCAAAGTATATTATTGACACAGATATGTAAAGAGCATTGTTATACCGTGTATTTCAGCATTATTGCAACCAATTTCGCCCCTTTGTTGAAAGACATTTTAAATAAAGGTTCAATACACTGTTTCCTTTATATTTTTGCCTTAGGTTTAACGATAATGTCTCTGTTCAAAGGCATTTTTAATAAAACCCTTTGATAAAAAGTGCATTATTTACACACATTATAAATAGGTTGTTATAATGTGCAGAAATGCATTCCTGCATAATTTCCAACAATGAACGTTCCGTTGTGGAAAGTCATTTTGAATAAAGGTTTAGTCAACTGTTTCAAAGTATATTATTGATACACATTCTTAAAGACCATTGTTATAGTGTGCATTTCTGCATTATTTCCAACAATTACGTCCCTTTGTTGAACGGATTTTTAAATAAAGGTTTTGTCCACTGTTTCAAAGTATATTATTGACACAGATATTTAAAGACCATTGTTATAACGTGTATTTCTGCATTATTTCCAACAATTACGCCCCTTTGTTTAAAGTCATTTTCAATAAAGGTTTAGTCCACTGTTTCAAAGTACATTATTGACACACATTTTTTAAGAGAATTGTTATATCCTGTATTTTTGCCTTATTTCCAACAATTACGCCCCTTTGTTGAAAGTCATTTTCAATAAAGGTTTAGTCCACTGTTTCAAAGCATATTATTGACACACATTCTTGAAGAACATTGTTATAACGTGTATTTCTGCATTATTTCCAACAATAACGCCCCTTTGTTGAAAGTCATTTTAAATAATGGTTTAGTCCATTGTTTCAAAGTATATTATTGACACACATTCATGAAGACCATTGTTATAGCGTGTATTTCTGCATTATTTTCAACAATTAGGCCCCTTTGTTGAAAGTCATTTGAAATAAAGGTCTAGACCACAGTTTCAAAGTATATTATTGACACAGATATGTAAAGAGCATTGTTATACCGTGTATTTCAGCATTATTGCAACCAATTTCGCCCCTTTGTTGAAAGACATTTTAAATAAAGGTTCAATACACTGTTTCCTTTATATTTTTGCCTTAGGTTTAACGATAATGTCTCTGTTCAAAGGCATTTTTAATAAAACCCTTTGATAAAAAGTGCATTATTTACACACATTATAAATAGGTTGTTATAATGTGCAGAAATGCATTCCTGCATAATTTCCAACAATGAACGTTCCGTTGTTGAAAGTCATTTTGAATAAAGGTTTAGTCAACTGTTTCAAAGTATATTATTGATACACATTCTTAAAGACCATTGTTATGATGTGCATTTCTGCATTATTTCCAACAATTACGTCCCTTTGTTGAACGGATTTTTAAATAAAAGTTTTGTCCACTGTTTCAAAGTATATTATTGACACAGATATTTAAAGACCATTGTTATACCGTGCATTCCTGCATAATTCCCAACAATTACGCCCCTTTGTTTAAAGTCATTTTCAATAAAGGTTTAGTCCACTGTTTCAAAGCATATTATTGACACACATTCTTAAAGACCATTGTTATAAAGTGCATTTCTGCATTATTTCCAACAATTACGTCCCTTTGTTGAAAGAATTTTTAAATAAAGGTTTTGTCCACTGTTTCAAAGTATATAATTGACACAAATATTTAAAGAGCATTGTTATACCGTGCATTCCTGCATAATTCCCAACAATGAACGTCTCTTTGTTGAACGTCATTTTAAATAAAGGTTTAGTCCACTGTTTCAAAGTATATTATTGACACACATTATTAAAGGCCATTGTTATAACGTGTATTTCTGCATTATTTCCAACAATTACGCCCCTTTGTTGAAAGTCATTTTCAAAAAGGTTTATTCCACTGTTTCAAAGTATATAATTGACACAAATATTTAAAGAGCATTGTTATACCGTGCATTCCTGCATAATTCCCTACAATGAACGTCCCTTTGTTGAAATGCATTTTAAATAGAGGTTTAGTGAACTGTTTCAAAGTATATTATTGTCATATATTCATAAAGACCATTGTTATAACGTGTATTTCTGCATTATTTCCAACAATTACGCCCCTTTGTTGAAAGTCATTTTCAATAAAGGTTTAGTCCACTGTTTCAAAGCATATTATTGACACACATTTTTAAAAAGCATTGTTATAGCGTATATTTTTGCCTTATTTCAGACAATTACGTCCCTTTGCTGAAAGTCATTTTATATAAAAGTTTAGTCAACTGTTTCAAAGTATATTATTGACACACATTCATAATGACCATTGTTATAACGTGTATTTCTGCATCATTTCCAACAATTACGCCCCTTTGTTGAATGTCATTTTAAATAAGGGTCTAGTCCACAGTTTCAAAGTATATTATTGACACACATTTCGAAAGACCATTATTATAGCGTCTATTTCTGCATTATTTCCAACAATTACATCCCTTTGTTGAAACTTATTTTAAATAAAGGTTTAATCAACTGTTTCAAAGTATATTATTTTACACGTACTTTAAGACCATTGTTATAACGTGGTTTTCTGCATTATTTCCAACAATTACTTCCCTTTCTTGAAAGTCATTTTAAATAAAGGTTTAGTCCACTGTTTCAAAGTATATTATTTAAACACATTTTTAAAGAGCATTGTTACATCGTATTTTTGCCTTATTTCCAACAATTACGTCCCTTTGTTCAAAGTCATTTTAAATAAAGTTTTAGCCAACAGTTTCAAAGTATATTATTGATACACATTGATAAAGACCATTGTTATAACGTGTATTTCTGCATTATTTCCAACAATTATGCCCCTTTGTTGAAAGTCATTTTAGATAAAGGTTTAGTCCACTGTTTCAGAGTATATTATTGACACAAATATTTAAAGAGCATTATTATACCGTGCATTCCTGCATTATTCCCAACAATGAACGTCCCTTTGTTGAAAGTCATTTTAAATAAAATTTTAGTCAACTGTTTCAAAGTATATTATTGACACGCATTCATAAAGACCATTGTTATAACGTGTATTTCTGCAATCTTTCCAACAATTACGCCCCTTTGTTTAAAGTCATTTACAATAAAGGTTTAGTCCACTGTTTCAGAGAATATTATTGACACAAATATTAACAGAGCATTGTTATACCGATCATTCCTGCATAATTCCCAACAATTAACGTCCCTTTGTTAAAAATCAATTTAAATAAAGGTTAAGTCAACTGTTTCAAAGTATATTATTGACACACATTCATATACACATATTGTATTCACATTCATATATTCATATTGACACACATTCATATACACATTCATATCCCATTGTAATAATAATAAAGGGACAATTACGTCCCTTTGTTAAAAATCAATTTAAATAATGGTTTAGTCCATTGTTTCAAAGTATATTATTGACACACATTCATGAAGACCATTGTTATAGCGTGTATTTCTGCATTATTTTCAACAATTAGGCCCCTTTGTTGAAAGTCATTTGAAATAAAGGTCTAGACCACAGTTTCAAAGTATATTATTGACACAGATATGTAAAGAGCATTGTTATACCGTGTATTTCAGCATTATTGCAACCAATTTCGCCCCTTTGTTGAAAGACATTTTAAATAAAGGTTCAATACATGTTTCCTTTATATTTTTGCCTTAGGTTTAACGATAATGTCTCTGTTCAAAGGCATTTTTAATAAAACCCTTTGATAAAAAGTGCATTATTTACACACATTATAAATAGGTTGTTATAATGTGCAGAAATGCATTCCTGCATAATTTCCAACAATGAACGTTCCGTTGTTGAAAGTCATTTTGAATAAAGGTTTAGTCAACTGTTTCAAAGTATATTATTGATACACATTCTTAAAGACCATTGTTATAATGTGCATTTCTGCATTATTTCCAACAATTACGCCCCTTTGTTTAAAGTCATTTTCAATAAAGGTTTAGTCCACTGTTTCAAAGTACATTATTGACACACATTTTTTAAGAGAATTGTTATATCGTGTATTTTTGCCTTATTTCCAACAATTACGCCCTTTGTTTAAAGTCAATTTAAATACAGGTTTAGTCCACTGTTTCAAAGTATATTATTGATACACATTCATAATGACCATTGTTATAACGTGTATTTCTGCATTATTTCCAACAATTACGCCCCTTTGTTGAAAGTCATTTTCAATAAAGGTTTAGTCCACTGTTTCAAAGCATATTATTGACACACATTGTTAAAGAACATTGTTATAACGTGTATTTCTGCATTATTTCCAACAATTACGCCCCTTTGTTGAAAGTCATTTTAAATAAAGGTTTAGTCCATTGTTTCAAAGTATATTATTGACACACATTCATGAAGACCATTGTTATAGCGTGTATTTCTGCATTATTTTCAACAATTACGACCCTTTGTTGAAAGTCATTTTAAATAAAGGTTTAGTCCATTGTTTCAAAGTATATTATTGACACACATTCATGAAGACCATTGTTATAACGCGTATTTCTGCATTATTTTCAACAATTACGCCCCTTTGTTGAAAGTCATTTTAAATAAAGGTTTAGTCCATTGTTTCAAAGTATATTATTGACACACATTCATGAAGACCATTGTTATAACGTGTATTTCTGCATTATTTCCAACAGTTACGTCCCTTTGTTGAAAGGATTTTTAAATAAAGGTTTAGTCCACTGTTTCAAAGTATATTATTGACACAGATATTTAAAGAGCATTGTTATATTGTATATTTTTGCTTTATATCGAACAATTACGTCCCTTTTTTTAAAATCAATTTAAATAAAGGTTTATTCAACTGTTTCAAAGTATATTATTGACACACATTCATAAAGACCGTTGTTATAACGTGTATTTCTGCATTATTTCCAACAATTACGCCCCTTTGTTGAAAGTCATTTTCAATAAAGGTTTAGTCCACTGTTTCAGAGTATATTATTGACACAAATATTTAAAGAGCATCGTTATACCGATCATTCCTTCATAATTCCCAACAATTAACGCTCCTTTGTTAAAAATCAATTTAAATAAAGATTTAGTCAACTGTTTCAAAGTATATTATTGACACACATTCATATACACATATTGTATTCACATTCATATATTCATATTGACTCACATTCATATCCCATTGTTATAGCAACAAAGGGACAATTACGTCCCTTTGTTGAAAGTCATTTTATATAAAAGTTTAGTCAACTGTTTCAAAGTATATTATTGAGACGCATTCATAAAGACCATTGTTATAACGTGTATTTCTGCATTATTTCCAACAAATACGCCCCTTTGTTTAAAGTCATTTTCAATAAAGGTTTAGTCCACTGTTTCAAAGTACATTATTGACACACATTTTTTAAGAGAATTGTTATATCGTGTATTTTTGCCTTATTTCCCACAATTACGCCCCTTTGTTTAAAGTCAATTTAAATACAGGTTTAGT
>JAWZYV010018949.1:0-24986 GCA_038373885.1 Cheiracanthium punctorium
GAAGCGACACAAAGGATTTCTTTCAAAAATAAAAATTTTTTCTTATTTATAAAAGTAAAAGTTGAAATTTGGAATTGATCTGCTCGATTACCCAAGTTTTGCTGTATTAATAAAAAAACTACATCAATATTTTTAAATTTGTTCTTTTAAAAATTAAAAAAAACTCATTTCAGATTCTATTTTAAAACACTTTACAGTTACAAGAATGCAAGATTGTTGCCATAAAGTTGCTAAAATTGAACATTACATGAAAGTTCACTTCTAGAAAAACCTTGAAAATAAATGAAAATGCATCAATATAAAAACAAATAGGAGGCATTAAAATGGTGACAGTTAAAAAATAAATCCGATTTGGAATGCTATTGTAGCTATTTTGCTTTTTTTTTTTTTTTTTTCCAAATTGTGTAGCAACATGTTTTTTTTGCAAAATATTATCTGGAACCACACCTACACATTACTACTAGCATAGGTAGAGACGCCGTCGTACCTCTCCCTCGCGAAAACAAATCCAAAACATCTTCAGGACAAAAAAGTATCCCCATAACTTAAGATAACTTAAACAAACAACAGCTCCACTAGTAAGAAACAAGAAAAACGATAATCGGAAGTGGATTACCTTTAACAACATGGGGCCAGCCTCTTGTAACTATAAACATTGCAAGGAACGATTTCTGCACTAGGCCGGGTACAGTACTTTATAACATGGTTTTCTGCATCTTTTGTGAGGAAAACATATATTAAATAAAATCCCAAATTTTATTTTTCTGCAAAGGTTTGACGCCATAACAAGGAGCAATAGCCCTCGCCTGTAACATCTCTCCCCCGCCTCCCATCCCACTCTTCCCGCGGGGCACACACACTATTCCCGCCTAAAACCCCCTCTCTATCAACTTTCAACACCCCCCAACGGTATGCGAATTACATATGCACATATTCCTATTACTAAATTGAAGATTATTAATTTTAATGAGTTTTTAAAATTAAGTGATTTAACTAGTGACGCTTTTGTGCAAAGAAAATCTTAAAATATGAAAAGTAAGTTTGAGCGTATCAAGAGTCTATAATAAAAAAATCTTAGATAAAATTACAAAATCGGGGGGTGATTCTGGGTTTCCCTGAAAGTTTGTCATTAGCGTAAAATTGTGTGAGCATTGGATTTCTTGTTCCCTCATCGTATGAATCTCAAACAAAATGAAAGGAGGTTCTTTAGAGGGTACCTTGTTATTTGTTTTGAGACAGTTTTCGAGAGGGGTGAAAAAATTATTATTGAGCTTTACTTTCAGCAGGTTCATATTTATACTTAAGAAAAAAAACTGGAATAACTCCACTGACTTTTGCCAAACTCTTGATCCTTACCAAGCATTTAAAATAAATTTTAATCAGCGCAATCAATGTAGTATTCAGACACTAGTGTACTTCAAATAATTTGAGTGTATAGGTCGCAAGGTACAAGAATAATTTTTTGTAGCCCTATAAAAATATAAAAAAAACTGCAAGCTCTCCGCATACTAAAATACTATACAGTGTGCAAGGACAGTGATCCATATAATATGCGAACCTAATTGAGCAAGCACTCTTTAGAAGCTACTGACTACACTTTCAAGGAATTTTGGTGCCAAAAGTATAAGAATATTTAGTAGCACTGTGACAAAACATCTGTGCTCGTAACCCACACCAAAATCTAATCAGGTGGGTGAACTGAGACCTATGAACTTTTATTAAAATGCACCATTTTAAGGCACTACGGCCACTATAAATGATGATTTGCATCTAGTAGGCCGTTATGTATGAGAATTTTTTTTTTTTTTTTTTTTTTTTTTTTTTTTTTTTTTGCCAACCCCGTGAACACGTGGATCGCAACAACTACCTCTCCCCCCCACCCAGCTGTGAAATATTTCACACCTTAGGAAATTTTGGAATGTGTGTTGTTTACACATTGCTATTTCCATAAAAAATTAGGTATATTTTGATAAAATAATTATGAATTGCCTGATTTTAAATTTAAAAAATTCAATGTTTGTACTAGTTTTGTTTTGGATTGACATTTATGTTACCTAGATAAAAAATCAGTTAATTTATTTATGTGTCAAATGCTATTTAATTATATATTTGAAAATTTAGCATGTTCTGTAGGTTTTAATTACGTGTTTGGAACAGAAAATACATTCTAAAAAGGTAAAGGAGTATTTTGTACTCATCTGAAAAAATCCTAGATGGATCACTGCACCCATGAAACAAATTATCAGCTCTAAAGCCACATCAAAATCTATGCAGGTTCATGTGATCTGAAACCTATAACAAACATAACCAATTAGCACTCACTTGAATGTGCATCATTCAGACACTAGCACACTTTGATCAACCAGCACACTTCAGACACAACCACACTTAGGCCTATAAAATAGAAATGAAAGGAATTTCTATCCAATCAGGCCATAAATTCTTTTTTGTAGCCTGTAAAAAATTTTAAGTCATATCATACAACCAAAATCAATAACGTTTGCTCCATCGAATGACACATTTAAGGAGCCTGATCGTGGTTTCACTCAATATCACACACAGATAACATGATCAAAAACGGTAAAAAATAAAAAAAACAGATGAAAAAAATTTTCTTAGTAAAACTGTTTTCAACAAATTATATATGCCATAAAAGTAATTTTATTTAAGAAAAGTAGTTACTATACATTACAAATTATCTTTTTCTAAAAACATTCATAAGTAAGGCAATACAACTACACGATCGGACTTCTTTCTGCAAGTAAATTGATACATTTCCCTGAAAAAAAGAAAAAGTAAAATCAGATACATTTAAAAATATATTTGATAAATTTGCTGGACGATTCCACCATTATGTGTGCGACATCTTGTAAAACTGAACTGCTTTTCTTTAACTCCTTGTTCATAAACTCCGCATTGAAAAATCATAAGTATCCATATTATCTTGCTTTACTCATCCCTTTTATAAAAAATGAACATATACACAATAAAATATAATTATCTGCAACATATTATATATTTAATTAATTAATTTTATTAAAATTTGTAACTTGTGTGCAACAAACTTATGGGTAACCACACAGACATTGGAAACTGTCCTGCTCAGCAAACTCCTAAAATAAAAAAAAAAAAAAATTCATTTATTATACTCTATGACACCTATATGGTTGCCGACCGGTATGCTTATGTCTGTTGGTTATAGTGAAGCCACTGGGGAGCAGCAAATTTTTGTTCACTTAATTTTGATTTGATTTGATAGTCGTCCCCTGCAGGGAGGGCAAGATTTTGGAGATTTAAGGCGAAGAGCCGTTATCTCACTTGTTCTGGAGTTGCGTTCACTATATCCAAAGTTCTGTGTCCAATAACAATAAAAACAATACTTAACTAGAAAATAGAATTTTATACAAGTACTGAATGTTTATTACGTAAATCAAACATAATGGATTGCATTTATAAGTCTAGAACTAGTTAAGTAAAATAAACACAATTTAATCGCATTTATGGAAATATAATGTATATTCCATTCAGTTTGGAAAAAGGAGCTTGTCGCTTTTAAGATATATTCATTGAGGATGGGAAAATGAATCGTCTTAAGTCAAGACGAAATTTCAACTTTTAGTTCACTTTTGTTAATGAATGCTTTTAAGGATAGGATGGATTGCAGCATTGAAAAAGTTATGAACCCCCTCCCCCCTTGTTTAATATAATCAACTTAGTCTAGACACTGGCAATTCACCCTGCTACAAGTGGTCACCACTTATTTAGGTTTAGTGGATTATATCCTGTCTGAGCCGCCTTATTCTGGTCAAAAATTGTTATGAACAAGAACAGAACAAAATGGCCAAACAGCACTGTCCACCGTTTACCTCGGTAGTGAGTGCTGCTTTAATCCAGTTAAGTAATCTGGAGATTAGTTAAAATTTCGAACGCAATTAGCTTTTAGGGTCAGCCCAGTCAAAGATGGACTCATATTTGTGTGTGAGTGGGGGGGTTGTTACATATAATTCAAATCAAAACAATTGGTTTAATCACACTTAATAGAATTTTAATAAAACTAATGATCAATTTGAACCACCCTCGAACGAATCAGGCACCCGATGATGATGACAATGGTGTGCGCACCTGGAACCAACATGAAGTAGATTCGCGGTACGAACACTACAACATTTTATGTAGGAGCATTTGAGGAGAACAACGTAAATGGTTACCTCTTTTCATCACTAAGTTAAATTCAGTTTGCGCTAAAATACAATATACCCTTAAAACAGCCCTTAATCTCAGATTCAGACTTCCCCCCCAAGAAGTTGTAATAGTTATTTTTTTTTTCTTTATTCTTAAATAAATATGTTCATATGTCAAACTATTGAATAATATAGTTTTATATATTTTGCTTTAATTCACAAATTTTTTTATCTTAATACTTTCATACTTTGTGTCTCTACTTTTACTTTGGTCCCGCCGTTTATTTTCGGATTCGGTTTACTCCAGCCAGTTTCAATCCATTTCGATGTAACTGGAATAAGTGAGGACCACTGTATTTCGGAACAGGAGCTTGATAATCTTTCTCTCTACTTGAACACTAAAGAGACACTCTTCATGGGAATAGAACAACATTACCCCTACTGTACAAAAATTTTTAAGTTCACTATAACGGAAGTCGTGGTTCATTAAAACTGAAAAATGCTATGTGCATTTCTAATGTATGTGAGTCAGGACTAAGGAAATGTGTTCACTATAGCTGAAAGTTCTCTATATCCGGAGTTGACTGTACATATAAATTAAAAAAGCCACAGCATTCTCTGTGTATAAGTTCTAGGGACTTACGGAGTCTTTCGCTGACATTTTTCCTTTTTAGATAATGTAACAAAATAATGAAAGCATTTACAAGTCTAACATAGGCATAAAGAGGGGTTCACAAGTATGATTAAGGATTTAAAAAAGGCGGTTCTGGAACCCAGCGATTCAGAAGAAAAAAAAAAAAAGTTTACAATATACGCTATAGCACTTCAGCATGATCTCTGCATACGAAATTACCAAAAGCTTAATATGAGGTATGATCCAAAAGTTTAGGGACAACGTGTAAAATTCTTTACCCTGAATAGTTCACATCACCGAAGTACTACATCCACCTTCAAAGTAGTCACCTTGGGCGACGATACACTTCTGCCAACGTTCGTATAATTTCTGGAAGCCATTTTCCTCAACCTCCCATAAGGTTTTTTGCAAAGCTGCTTTCATCTCTTCAGATGACAAAGCGTTCATCTCTGATGAAACAAAACGGCATCCCTGTATTATTTTTTTTTAATTAATGGGAACAGGTAAAAATCACATAGGGCTAGTCGGGTGAATAAGGGAATGGGAATAACCTGGGTACTTATAGACTTTGTCAATTAAATCACCCAATATTGTCATTAGTTATTCTTTTTGTTCAGTAATCAACAATCGAGGGACAATGTGCTGGGACACTTGGTGTATGTTGAGATCTTCCATTGGAATGCACTGGCAACTTGTATATAAGTGTCTAGACTCTGCGAATTTCTACAAGTGTTTGACGACGATCTTTTCAAACACATTCAAGACACCAATGAAACATTTTCTGTATTCCATGAAGTCGAAAGTCGGCCAACATTGTCCAACGATTCTCGGCCCTCTTTAAAATGCAGATGCCATTCATAAACCTTGGATCTCGTTATGGTAGATTCATCATACACATTTCTTAGCATTTCCAAAGTCTCTATTGGTGTCTTACCTAACTGTTGACAGAATTTAATGATACAGCACTGCTCAAGAAAAGCCAATTTTCTTATGTCACCAAGCTAAGACAACTGACTTTGGAAGGTAACAGCTGTGAGTGCTGTTCGTCCGCATGACATGGGATAAATCAACTCAGTCAGGTAGGGGTAGGTTGGGAGAATCCTTTCCAAGCAATTTAACTTTAGGTACTTGCTTTCGCCACATCATCAGGAATAACCACAGTCCCGGAATTTTTGGATCATACTATGTATAAGCTAATATAAAGCTTTCAGCATAAAATGCACACATAATCAATACTCTCCTTAATTGTCATTTTAATTGTAAATAAAATATAACTTTTCAAATTTGTAATTAAATACTAAATAAAGATTAATTAAAATTCATTTTATATTATTCATAGGTAAAACACACAACAGTATATTATATGTAAAACTAAAAAATCTTGGTCATGAAAAAATACCTTTTACAAAGTTAAACACTAATAGCAGCATACTTATATTTTGCAATATTAATAATTTAATAAATATGCTATGATAAATGTAATTAATCTGGTAACTATGCTTAATCGCATCATGCTTTGAGTTTTACAAAACATATTTAGCAGTTTTTCGAAATTATGTTTCTAATTGAGGATCGGAAAAAAATCCTCCTATCCCCACCCCACCCGATAAAGAAAAGTAGAAAACCATGTCAAGTAGTGTTACCCAGTAGAAAAGTCTGCATTTCTGTAATATTATTAAATATATTAAGATTATTTTTCACTCATCTTAAAATTCAATGACTTAGGATATTTTATAATATGAAATTAACATATTAAAGTATAACTAAGCAATATTATTTGTAAATACATTTAAAAATCTGTTAAAAATACCTTTTTTCTCTTCGTTCTGAAATTATTTAGCTGAATATGGCCAAATATCTGTTCAGTATTCAGCCTACCAAATTCACCAGTGTAGAGATGTCCTGTGTCAATTACAGTTGACGTTGCATTACTAGAAAGAAGCTTTATCTGATTGAGCCATCAAATCGCAGGACACTTCCCCCTATGCATGTTAAAACACAGGTATAAAAATCACTTGCAGACAGTAGGCCACAAAAAATTTAAAGGTATTGCACAAGAGCAAATCAAGCAGTGATATCATAAACGATCAGTTTTTTACACTTGGGGCTGTTATTTTGGTATTAATAACAATTTCTGGGATTATATTTGTTTCTTAAAAGAAAAGAATTCCTTAGGATGATTTTTCAAGAATTTCCAGGTAATCACAAGAAAAAAATAATTATTAAGTGTCTAAAGCATTACAACAATCAAAATTATTTGTTTCTTCCTCCTACATACCTACCAACATTCCGTTATTGAAAATCTTACAGAACACAATAAAAATCAACTAAAGATTAAATGTTTATCCTTACAATACAGTTAATTATAAATATCAATTTTATTAAATAAAAATCAAAGCAAGTTATTTAGAAATCTTTTTTCATAGTATGAAAATCAGTTATGATTTTTATAAGCTGATTAATGGAAATACAAATTTATATCAACATCTGTAAAAGAAAGTCATAAATGATCAACATACCTAAATTTGTCATAAGACAGATTGTTATTATTTATGAGAGTGTTCAAATGTGAGAGGAAAATATATATGATACACCCCGCTAGCAAGTGGGGACATGCAACCAGTGTTATATATATCAGTCTCAAATAATATCCAATTTCAAATCTAAGGCTCGCCAAAGTGCCAACATACACCATTTTGCAAGATTTTTTTCAGGGAATCATTCGAAGCATCGACTTAACAGCAATCAAAATGAGATATATCTGTCACTTATATGGTTCGATCACCATAAAGTAAAGCAGGCATTCATTTGAAAAGTAGCAGCATTTTAAAAATTATAAACTATAACGAGTTTTATCATTAACTCTGATGTACTAAATGCAAAGATTTCAATTCTCTGAAATTTGGCGGAATTCCCCCAACTTAAATCAATTTACTGAATTTGGTGAGAATTCTGAAGATAGATCGCTTGAAATCCCTTAATAACTGCATTATTTCTGATCAGATAATTAAAATTTAACGCTGTATTCTACTAAAACCTATACACTTATTTTCAAAAATGCTATTTCCTTAAGCTCTCAGTACATTGCGCCAAGCCTAAAACTGTGCAAACCACTAGAACTTACTTTCTCAAAATCGGCATATCAGCCATTTTATCTTTTGCCAAACTAACAAATTTTACATAATAGCCTCGGAAATCTTCAATCCTTATTATTTTGCATACAAAACATGTCATTCCTGCTCTGATTTCCCATGCACATGATATTATAATTAAAAAAATAACTTTACAAAAATAAACTAACAAAAAAATCATTATTATTCTTTTATTTTTACTTATTTAAGAATTGAAAACATTTTATTCGACAAAATTGCAACACATGACAACCACGATGCTCATTTCACACGTTTTTCACTATGGGAATGGGGGTTACAATTACGGAAAGTTCTATGGAAATCATAAAAAATCTCAAACTCTGGGAACGGGTGGACTTTCAAAGTTTTAAAGTGGACTATCATTTACTCTATATTATTTTACACATCTGTGCAAAATTTCAGGCTGATTGGTCCGTTTTTGTGGATTTGTATATGGTCTAAACCCACAAACACAGTTTCATTCTTATTATTACTTAGATTTCTGTGTATCAAAAGCATACATTTATAAAAAACATTAGTTAAATTTACACATTTTACAACATTTAAGCTATTAATAAATGGTGGTATCTATGACAAGTTAGAGAGAAAATGGAGTTTCTGCTGTATAAGCAAAAAATCAATCATATCTTTATCTCATACGGTTTTCAATTTAATAAATTTACAAGCATAATTTAGCTGAACATTAGTGACTGAGGTACCAAAGTTTAAAAACACTTCTTTCTAAAAATCTTACAATAATGCCAATTAGATTTATAATAATCTTACAATGTAATCAATTTCTTACATTAAACCTTACATGTTGGCAGCAATGCTTCTAGCATAAATAATGTTAATTCATTAAATCAAACACAGTTCCATATTAAATTCTGCATATAAAAAGTCAAAAATTATTTCAAGGGTGAAATGAGTTTTTAAAAAAACACGGTACTAACGTATTATCCTGCCAAACTATTTTTCCGTCAAATGAGTTGCCAATCGTATTCAAAACCATTGATAATTTCATACCCGGCATTTCTCTTGGCGAAAAAAAATTGCTCGTCTTTGCGGACCGCGGGGCAATACGTAAGTACCAAAAACACTTTATCGATTGACAGGATTTTGTTCAACCCAAAAAATCCCAACTGAAAAACTTAAATGGTTTTTTTTTTTTCAAAATTTCAAATTTAATTACATAGGTAATACATCTCTTGATATCAATACACCAATTGCAGGGTTCAATGCATACGATAATTGGGTTTGTATTGCAGCCTCATCACAAAATTGCAAACGATTAATATGGCCCTTTATAAAAATGCAATAAATTATAACAGCACTTCACTGTCACTTAACCTGTTTTATCAATTATTTTAACAAAATGTATTTTACTGGAAAAAAATTCCTGGATCAACCCCTGACTTGTAAAAGGTCTGTAGAACTTTTCATAGTGCACCTATGAAATTGGGGACAACTTTTGTTAGTAAAACAAGGTTATACTGATTGTCTGTACACAAAGTTAATGGTAAACAACTCCATTTACTAAACAGTATTAATACAAGTAAAACCGAGCAATATTAAGCATAAACAATGGGGGAATAATTCCGTAAGCGGAGGCAGGTTTAATTGGCAACATTATTTTTGTCTTCAACGTCTATATATAAGAAAATATAAAACCAAAACTACAATACACTTATCTAAGGACCTTCTTAAAACATTTCTAAACATATTTCAAATGCAATATAAAACAAATTGAACATAACCAAAACACTTAGCTCTACACTGCCCCCGCTTACGGAATTTATCCCAACAATGGAATATTTGTCTTAAATAAAAGTACTAAGCTTATAATAAAAGCAAAACTCGTTAAAGCTTTTTATTGTTATTATTATTCAGTGATGAATGCTAGAAAACAGAAAATATAAGTGGGAAAATATAAAATATTCCAACTTAAAGCTCTATTTTTCAGGTTTTTAAAGAAAAACTAAACTTGCCATGAGATTTCTCTGGCAATTTATGAGCTAATTTTTAATCCCGGTGGCGTATGAATCTCAAATCGTATCATTACTTTAATTTTAAAATTGAAAATTAGTGTTTTTCTGTTTGTTTTTTACAGGTATATATAAAAAATATGACTAGAGTAGCAGGAATTGAATATAATCACAAATTATTTTAACTTTGCAATCGTAATTCCCCATACACCGATACGGAAAAAAACGTAAACAATGCATTTCACAAAAAACCAACGACAGTGGTTTTGTTGAACAGTGCCGTTCTTAAACTTCATAAGTCTAATATCTATTTAACTGTTTCTGTACAATACTTCAATAAAATGAGAGTAATGATTAGAAACCGAGAAAATTAAATTTATCCAGGCTTTACTAATTGTTTTATAAGAGAAATAGGTTACGTGTAAACATTAGGCTTAACGGCTTTAAAATACACGTCGTTATGTTTTAAAGCATGAGTTTTTTTGAAAAAGTAATATTTCTTAGCAGAAAGATTTCAGAAAATATAAGTAAAAATTAAAAAAACATTACCTTTAAAATCACCTTCAATTCTTTACGGATCTCAAGCGTTTCACATTCACGTCGTCACGGATCGTAAATGGTTGTTTGTGTTTGGTTCGCCGCACCGGACCGGCTGCCACAGCTACAGATAAACGTCGTTAAACTACAAAGTTATTCCAAAACCCGTTTTATAACATAAAATATAGCAAGTTTACGTGGAAAGCATGGTTAAATTCTGTTAACATTTTTTTTCTGTTGAAAAATGACAGAATAGTTCTGTATTTTAAGATTATTTTTTGGCAGTGTAGAAATCACTGGAATCCCTTGCCCAACACTTTTCCATCGTGCAAACCCCCGCCAGACAACCTCCAAGTCATGGAAAACGTCATTCTAGGACGAGCGCGCTGCAAGAAAGTTCGCGCGTAAGAAAGTTCAGAAGGAACAGTCTAAAATGGGCTTGGCACTTTGTGACAGCTTAACGTACTTCGTCGCGAGAGTTGACGAACACAACCGTTTTCCATGACTTTATGGATTGTCTGGCGGGGGTTTGCCACGATGGAAAAGTGTCTGCCAAGGGATCCAGTGATTTCTAGTACTGCGAAGAAGAACCTATAAAAAAATGAAGCTTTATGAAAGGACGAAATGTTCGGCCATTTTATACACCTTTGCACCTGCCAAAGCCACGGTCCTCCAAACTTGAGAGTGGCCGATGGTTCCTACCTCTGTTGGGGGGTATGCGCAGAGAAAGTTTCAGCTTTTACACTAGGACGAAGGTCTGGCGGTCGCTGGCTCTTAGACTATAATACATACCGGGTGATTCAAAATAGATGCTAACCCTTTCAGGCGCAACCCTTTCCCAATGCTGAAAAAGGGGCAGTCGTGGCCATCGCTCGACTGAACGACCCGCAAGAGGGCGGACGATCGAAACGTGCATCGCGTGCCACAGATCGAGAGACCCTTTTTTTGGACGACAGCCGGCTGTGCCCTTTTTTTCAGCATTGGGAAAGGGTTGCGCCTCAAAGGGTTAACACTTACACGCGCGTGGGTCGTCATCTTATCGGAGCGCTTTCACTACTCATCGGAAAAAATCTCATGTGGACGACACGTGATCTTGGAACCTCCTTATGACCTTGGAACCCAGTTATCAACTGCTTGGTTCTATAAAATGGACCGAATGCCGAAAAGCATTCTTAGAACGTGGATAGTACACTCTCCATTAAAAAGGAATTTGTTTTATTTCAGCCTGTTTGCTACTGATGAAAAAGAACATGGAGCATCGAAATTCGCTACAGGATTTTACAGGGGCCACCCTAGGGTACGTGGCAACCGGCTGCAAACTTGAAAAATACGCCCCCCTTTTATGCTCTTGATAAAGTTTGATTCAGTTTGAGAGTTCGAAAGGGTGTCCCTTCGATGAGGGCACCCCGATGCGTTGCTAACCTTGCTTACCGTGTCGGGGCACCCCTGGGGGTTTCAGACTTGGTGGAAATTAAATTAAAAAAAAAATCTAAATTTCTTTCAGATTTTATTTACGTATCAGAGCAGGGGCGTAGTCAAAACTTTTCATGGGGGGGGTTACGACACTACAACTTATATATGTGTATACGTGTGTGTGATAATGTAGTGAAGAATATACATTTTGTATGGCAAAAAATTCTCATGGGGGTTATGACAGGCGCGTAGCCAGGAAAATTTTTCGGGGGGGGGATATGCGCCTGGAAAAAATTTCGGGGGGGATATGAACTTATATCTGTATAAATAGACGGAATTTCATCACTAATCCAAAAATTTCGGGGGGGGGGTATATCCCGATATCCCCCCCCCCTGGTTACGCCCCTGGGTTATGCCCCCCTAACCCCCCCCCCTTGGCTATGCCCCTGCATCAGAGTGCTTGCTGGGTCCAGTTTTTTATTAGTCAATTTTCCCCTATAAAGGGAAGTGATAGCTGTAGGCACTCATGTAAAGTCTGTTCTCATACTTTGATTTCAAAATACTGCATCTATTGTTGTGGATTCTTTTGAAGAATAATGTTTCGGATTTTTCGTCATTCCAAATGTTTTTTCTTCAGAATTGAAATCTATGTTGAAATTCCCTACCAAAACTGTTTTACATTCCTCGTCGTCTTCTATCAGCGCACTCCTGAAAAGTGATTCTAAAGTAGGGTAAAATAACTACCTAAAACGCAAGAATATAGATTGAAAACTAAAAAAAACCCTACACAAGTCCTTAAAAAAACACATTTGAAAAGTGATTCGACGCGCTGAGTGTCCACACACAAAAAAACGTATGTACAAAATAGGGTAAAAAACAACGTAGAAGGGGAAAAACCATATAAAGCGTAAGAATATAGATTGGAAACTAAAAAAAAAACCCTACACAAGTCCTTAAAAAACCCACATTTCAAAAGTGACCCGACGCGAAAATGGAACTAGGGATGGACGCGAGAACGACTTTTTGCGAGACGAGACAGAGATTTACAGCTTTTTGCGAGACGAGACACACATTTTTAACATTACGATATAGGGATTTTTGCGAGACTGAGACAAGCTTTTAGGCTATTTTGCGAGACGCGAGACGCTTATTTTTCGTCTCGCGTCCAGCCCTAGTTAGTTCCATTTTCGCGTCGGGTCACTTTTGAAATGTGGGTTTTTTAAGGACTTGTGTAGGGTTTTTTTTTTTAGTTTCCAATCTATATTCTTGCGGTTTATGTGGTTTTTTTCCTCCTACGTTGTTTTTTACCCTATTTTGTACAAACAATTTTTTTGTGTGTGGACACTCAGCGCGTCGAATCACTTTTCAAATGTGTTTTTTTAAGGACTTGTGTAGGGTTTTTTTTAGTTTCCAATCTATATTCTTGCGTTTTAGGTGGTTTTTTTACCCTACTTTAGAATCACTTTTCAGGAGTGCGCTGACAGAAGAATGTAAAACAGTTTTGGTAGGGAATTTCAGCATAGATTTCAGTTCTGAAGGAAAAACATTTGGAATGACGAAAAATCCAAAACATTATTCTTCAAAAGAATCCACAACAGTAGATGCAGTATTTTGAAATCAAAGTATGAGAACAGACTTTACACACATGAGTGCCTACAGCTATCACTTCCCTTTATAGGGGAGAATTGACTCATGAAAAAACTGGACCCAGCAAGCACTCTGATGCAGGGGCATAGCCAAGGGGGGGGGGTTAGGGGGGCATAACCCAGGGGCGTAACCAGGGGGGGGGGATATCGGGATATACCCCCCCCCGAAATTTTTGGTATTAGTGATGAAATTCCGTCTATTTATACAGATATAAGTTCATATCCCCCCCGAAATTTTTTTCCAGGCGCATATCCCCCCCCCGAAAAATTTTCCTGGCTACGCGCCTGTCATAACCCCCATGAGAATTTTTTGCCATACAAAAATGTATATTCTTCACTACATTATCACACACACGTATACACATATATAAGTTGTAGTAGTCGTAACCCCCCCCATGAAAAAGTTTTGACTACGCCCCTGCTCTGATACGTAAATAAAATCTGAAAGAAATTTAGATTTTTTTTTTAATTTAATTTCCACCAAAGTCTGAAACCCCCAGGGGTGCCCCGACACGGTAAGCAAGGTTAGCAACGCATCGGGGTGCCCTCATCGAAGGGACACCCTTTCGAACTCTCAAACTGAATCAAACTTTATCAAGAGCATAAAAGGGGGGCGTATTTTTCAAGTTTGCAGCCGGTTGCCACGTACCCTAGGGTGGCCCCTGTAAAATCCTGTAGCGAATTTCGATGCTCCATGTTCTTTTTCATCAGTAGCAAACAGGCTGAAATAAAACAAATTCCTTTTTAATGGAGAGTGTACTATCCACGTTCTAAGAATGCTTTCGGCATTCGGTCCATTTATAGAACCAAGCAGTTGATAACTGGGTTCCAAGGTCATAAGGAGGTTCCAAGATCACGTGTCGTCCACATGAGATTTTTTCCGATGAGTAGTGAAAGCGCTCCGATAAGATGACGACCCACGCGCGTGTAAGTGTTTAACCCTTTGAGGCGCAACCCTTTCCCAATGCTGAAAAAAAGGGCCACAGCCGGCTGTCGTCCAAAAAAAGGGTCTCTCGATCTGTGGCACGCGATGCACGTTTCGATCGTCCGCCCTCTTGCGGGTCGTTCAGTCGAGCGATGGCCACGACTGCCCCTTTTTCAGCATTGGGAAAGGGTTGCGCCTGAAAGGGTTAGCATCTATTTTGAATCACCCGGTTTATGTATTATAGTCTAAGAGCCCAGCGACCGCCAGACTTCGTCTAGTGTAAAGCTGAAACTTTCTCTGCGCATACCCCCCAACAGAGGTAGGATACCATCGGCCACTCTCAAGTTTGGAGGACCGTGGCTTTGGCAGGTGCAAAGTGTATAAAATGGCCGAACATTTCGTCCTTTCATAAAGCTTCATTTTTTTATAGGTTCTTCTTCGCAGTTACTAGAAATCACTGGATCCCTTGGCAGACACTTTTCCATCGTGGCAAACCCCCGCCAGACAATCATAAAGTCAATGGGAAAACGGTTGTGGTTCGTCAACTCTCGCGACGACAGTACGTTAAGCTGTCACAAAGTGCCAAGCCCATTTTAGACTGTTCCTTCTGAACTTTCTTACGCGCGAACTTTCTTGCAGCGCGCTCGTCCTAGAATGACGTTTTCCATGACTTGGAGGTTGTCTGGCGGGGGTTTGCCACGATGGAAAAGTGTCTGGCAAGGGATCCAGTGATTTCTACACTGCAAAAAATAATCTTAAAAATACAGAACTATTCTGTCATTTTTCAACAGAAAAAAAATGTTAACAGAATTTAACCATGCTTTCCACGTAAACTTGCTATATTTTATGTTATAAAACGGGTTTTGGAATAACTTTGTAGTTTAACGACGTTTATCTGTAGCTTGTGGCAGCCGGTCCGGTGCTGCGAACCAAACACAAACAACCATTTACGATCCGTGACGACGTGAATGTGAAACGCTTGGATCCGTAAAGAATTGAAGGTGATTTTAAAGGTAATGTTTTTTTTAATTTTTACTTATATTTTCTGAAATCTTTCTGCTAAGAAATATTACTTTTTCAAAAAAACTCATGCTTTAAAACATAACGACGTGTATTTTAAAGCCGTTAAGCCTAATGTTTACACGTAACCTATTTCTCTTATAAAACAATTAGTAAAGCCTGGATAAATTTAATTTTCTCGGTTTCTAATCATTACTCTCATTTTATTGAAGTATTGTACAGAAACAGTTAAATAGATATTAGACTTATGAAGTTTAAGAACGGCACTGTTCAACAAAACCACTGTCGTTGGTTTTTTGTGAAATGCATTGTTTACGTTTTTTTCCGTATCGGTGTATGGGGAATTACGATTGCAAAGTTAAAATAATTTGTGATTATATTCAATTCCTGCTACTCTAGTCATATTTTTTATATATACCTGTAAAAAACAAACAGAAAAACACTAATTTTCAATTTTAAAATTAAAGTAATGATACGATTTGAGATTCATACGCCACCGGGATTAAAAATTAGCTCATAAATTGCCAGAGAAATCTCATGGCAAGTTTAGTTTTTCTTTAAAAACCTGAAAAATAGAGCTTTAAGTTGGAATATTTTATATTTTCCCACTTATATTTTCTGTTTTCTAGCATTCATCACTGAATAATAATAACAATAAAAAGCTTTAACGAGTTTTGCTTTTATTATAAGCTTAGTACTTTTATTTAAGACAAATATTCCATTGTTGGGATAAATTCCGTAAGCGGGGGCAGTGTAGAGCTAAGTGTTTTGGTTATGTTCAATTTGTTTTATATTGCATTTGAAATATGTTTAGAAATGTTTTAAGAAGGTCCTTAGATAAGTGTATTGTAGTTTTGGTTTTATATTTTCTTATATATAGACGTTGAAGACAAAAATAATGTTGCCAATTAAACCTGCCTCCGCTTACGGAATTATTCCCCCATTGTTTATGCTTAATATTGCTCGGTTTTACTTGTATTAATACTGTTTAGTAAATGGAGTTGTTTACCATTAACTTTGTGTACAGACAATCAGTATAACCTTGTTTTACTAACAAAAGTTGTCCCCAATTTCATAGGTGCACTATGAAAAGTTCTACAGACCTTTTACAAGTCAGGGGTTGATCCAGGAATTTTTTTCCAGTAAAATACATTTTGTTAAAATAATTGATAAAACAGGTTAAGTGACAGTGAAGTGCTGTTATAATTTATTGCATTTTTATAAAGGGCCATATTAATCGTTTGCAATTTTGTGATGAGGCTGCAATACAAACCCAATTATCGTATGCATTGAACCCTGCAATTGGTGTATTGATATCAAGAGATGTATTGCCTATGTAATTAAATTTGAAATTTTGAAAAAAAAAAACCATTTAAGTTTTTCAGTTGGGATTTTTTGGGTTGAACAAAATCCTGTCAATCGATAAAGTGTTTTTGGTACTTACGTATTGCCCCGCGGTCCGCCAAGACGAGCAATTTATTTTCGCCAAGAGAAATGCCGGGTATGAAATTATCAATGGTTTTGAATACGATTGGCAACTCATTTGACGGAAAAATAGTTTGGCAGGATAATACGTTAGTACCGTGTTTTTTTAAAAACTCATTTCACCCTTGAAATAATTTTTGACTTTTTATATGCAGAATTTAATATGGAACTGTGTTTGATTTAATGAATTAACATTATTTATGCTAGAAGCATTGCTGCCAACATGTAAGGTTTAATGTAAGAAATTGATTACATTGTAAGATTATTATAAATCTAATTGGCATTATTGTAAGATTTTTAGAAAGAAGTGTTTTTATTCAACAAAATTTTTAAAAACATAATTTTTTAAACTTTGGTACCTCAGTCACTAATGTTCAGCTAAATTATGCTTGTAAATTTATTAAATTGAAAACCGTATGAGATAAAGATATGATTGATTTTTTGCTTATACAGCAGAAACTCCATTTTCTCTCTAACTTGTCATAGATACCACCATTTATTAATAGCTTAAATGTTGTAAAATGTGTAAATTTAACTAATGTTTTTTTATAAATGTATGCTTTTGATACACAGAAATCTAAGTAATAATAAGAATGAAACTGTGTTTGTGGGTTTAGACCATATACAAATCCACAAAAACGGACCAATCAGCCTGAAATTTTGCACAGATGTGTAAAATAATATAGAGTAAATGATAGTCCACTTTAAAACTTTGAAAGTCCACCCGTTCCCAGAGTTTGAGATTTTTTTTTATGGCTTTCCGTAATTGTAACCCCCATTCCCATAGTGAAAAACGTGTGAAATGAGCATCGTGGTTGTCATGTGTTGCAATTTTGTCGAATAAAATGTTTTCAATTCTTAAATAAGTAAAAATAAAAGAATAATAATGATTTTTTTGTTAGTTTATTTTTGTAAAGTTATTTTTTTAATTATAATATCATGTGCATGGGAAATCAGAGCAGGAATGACATGTTTTGTATGCAAAATAATAAGGATTGAAGATTTCCGAGGCTATTATGTAAAATTTGTTAGTTTGGCAAAAGATAAAATGGCTGATATGCCGATTTTGAGAAAGTAAGTTCTAGTGGTTTGCACAGTTTTTAGGCTTGGCGCAATGTACTGAGAGCTTAAGGAAATAGCATTTTTGAAAATAAGTGTATAGGTTTTAGTAGAATACAGCGTTAAATTTTAACTATCTGATCAGAAATAATGCAGTTATTAAGGGATTTCAAGCGATCTATCTTCAGAATTCTCACCAAATTCAGTAAATTGATTTAAGTTGGGGGAATTCCGCCAAATTTCAGAGAATTGAAATCTTTGCATTTAGTACATCAGAGTTAATGATAAAACTCGTTATAGTTTATAATTTTTAAAATGCTGCTACTTTTCAAATGAATGCCTGCTTTACTTTATGGTGATCGAACCATATAAGTGACAGATATATCTCATTTTGATTGCTGTTAAGTCGATGCTTCGAATGATTCCCTGAAAAAAATCTTGCAAAATGGTGTATGTTGGCACTTTGGCGAGCCTTAGATTTGAAATTGGATATTATTTGAGACTGATATATATAACACTGGTTGCATGTCCCCACTTGCTAGCGGGGTGTATCATATATATTTTCCTCTCACATTTGAACACTCTCATAAATAATAACAATCTGTCTTATGACAAATTTAGGTATGTTGATCATTTATGACTTTCTTTTACAGATGTTGATATAAATTTGTATTTCCATTAATCAGCTTATAAAAATCATAACTGATTTTCATACTATGAAAAAAGATTTCTAAATAACTTGCTTTGATTTTTATTTAATAAAATTGATATTTATAATTAACTGTATTGTAAGGATAAACATTTAATCTTTAGTTGATTTTTATTGTGTTCTGTAAGATTTTCAATAACGGAATGTTGGTAGGTATGTAGGAGGAAGAAACAAATAATTTTGATTGTTGTAATGCTTTAGACACTTAATAATTATTTTTTTCTTGTGATTACCTGAAAATTCTTGAAAAATCATCCTAAGGAATTCTTTTCTTTTAAGAAACAAATATAATCCCAGAAATTGTTATTAATACCAAAATAACAGCCCCAAGTGTAAAAAACTGATCGTTTATGATATCACTGCTTGATTTGCTCTTGTGCAATACCTTTAAATTTTTTGTGGCCTACTGTCTGCAAGTGATTTTTATACCTGTGTTTTAACATGCATAGGGGGAAGTGTCCTGCGATTTGATGGCTCAATCAGATAAAGCTTCTTTCTAGTAATGCAACGTCAACTGTAATTGACACAGGACATCTCTACACTGGTGAATTTGGTAGGCTGAATACTGAACAGATATTTGGCCATATTCAGCTAAATAATTTCAGAACGAAGAGAAAAAAGGTATTTTTAACAGATTTTTAAATGTATTTACAAATAATATTGCTTAGTTATACTTTATATGTTAATTTCATATTATAAAATATCCTAAGTCATTGAATTTTAAGATGAGTGAAAAATAATCTCTAATATATTTAATAATATTACAGAAATGCAGACTTTTCTACTGGGTAAACACTACTTGACATGGTTTTCTACTTTTCTTTATCGATTGAGGTGGGGATAGGAGGATTTTTTTCTGATCCTCAATTAGAAACATAATTTCGAAAAACTGCTAAATATGTTTTGTAAAACTCAAAGCATGATGCGATTAAGCATAGTTACCAGATTAATTACATTTATCATAGCATATTTATTAAATTATTAATATTGCAAAATATAAGTATGCTGCTATTTAGTGTTTAACTTTGTAAAAGGTATTTTTTTCATGACCAAGATTTTTTAGTTTTACATATAATATACTGTTGTGTGTTTTACCTATGAATAATATAAAATGAATTTTAATTAATCTTTATTTAGTATTTAATTACAAATTTGAAAAGTTATATTTTATTTACATTTAAAATGACTATTAAGGAGAGTATTGATTATGTGTGCATTTTATGCTGAAAGCTTTATATTAGCTTATACATAGTATGATCCAAAAATTCCGGGACTGTGGTTATTCCTGATGATGTGGCGAAAGCAAGTAGCCTAAAGTTAAATTGCTTGGAAAGGATTCTCCCAACCTACCCCTACCTGACTGAGTTGATTTATCCCATGTCATGCGGACGAACAGCACTCACAGCTGTTACCTTCCGAAGTCAGTTGTCTTAGCTTGGTGACATAAGAAAATTGGCTTTTCTTGAGCAGTGCTGTATCATTAAATTCTGTCAACAGTTAGGTAAGACACCAATAGAGACTTTGGAAATGCTAAGAAATGTGTATGATGAATCTACCATAACGAGATCCAAGGTTTATGAATGGCATCTGCATTTTAAAGAGGGCCGAGAATCGTTGGACAATGTTGGCCGACTTTCGACTTCATGGAATACAGAAAATGTTTCATTGGTGTCTTGAATGTGTTTGAAAAGATCGCCGTCAAACACTTGTAGAAATTGCAGAGTCTAGACACTTATATACAAGTTGCCAGTGCATTCCAATGGAAGATCTCAACATACACCAAGTGTCCCACACATTGTCCCTCGATTGTTGATTACTGAACAAAAAGAATAACTAATGACAATATTGGGTGATTTAATTGACAAAGTACTATAAGTACCCAGGTTATTCCCATTCCCTTATTCACCCGACTAGCCCTATGTGATTTTTACCTGTTCTCATTAATTAAAAAAAAATAATACCAGGGATGTTGTTTTGTTTCATCAGAAGAGATGAAAGAGCTTTGCAAAAAACCTTACGGGAGGTTGAGGAAAATGGCTTCCAGAAATTATACGAACGTTGGCAGAAGTGTATCGTCGCCCAAGGTGACTACTTGAAGGTGGATGTAGTACTTCGGTGATGTGAACTATTCAGGGTAAAGAATTTTACACGTTGTCCCTAAACTTTGGATCATACCTCATATTAAGCTTTTGGTAATTTCGTATGCAGAGATCATGCTGAAGTGCTATAGCGTATATTGTAAACTTTTTTTTTCTTTCTTCTGAATCGCTGGGTTCCAGAACCGCCTTTGTTAAATCCTTAATCATACTTGTGAACCCCTCTTTATGCTATGTTAGACTTGTAAATGCTTTCATTATTTTGTTACATTATCTAAAAAGGAAAATGTCAGCGAAAGACTCCGTAAGATCCCTAGAACTTATACACAGAGAATGCTGTGGCTTTTTCTAATTTATATGTACAGTCAACTCCGGATATAGAGAACTTTCAGCTATAGTGAAACACATTTCCTTAGTCCTGACTCACATACATTAGAATGCACATAGCATTTTTCAGTTTTAATGAACCACGACTTCCGTTATAGTGAACTTAAAAATTTTTGTACATGTAGGGTATAATGTTGTTCTATTCCCATGAAGAGTGTCTCTTTTAGTGTTCAAGTAGAGAGAAAGATTATCAAGCACCTGTTCCGAAATACAGTGGTCCTCACTTATTCCAGTTACATCGAAATGGATTGAAACTGGCTGGAGTAACCGAAATCCGAAATAAACGGCGGGACCAAAGTAAAAGTAAGATGACGACAAAGTATGAAATATTAGTAAGATCACAAAAATTTGTGAATTAAAGCAAAATATATAAACTATATTATTCAAATAGTTTGACATATGAACATATTTATTTAAGAATAAAGAAAAAAAAAATAACTATTACAACTTCTTGGGGGGGGGAAATCTGAGATTAAAGGCTGTTTTAGGGTTATATTGTATTTTAGCGCAAACTGAATTTAACTTAGTGATGAAAAGAGGTAACCATTTACGTTATTCTCCGTCAAATGCTCTACATAAAATGTTGTAGTGTTCAGCGAATCTACTCATGGTGGGTTCGGTGCCACACCATTGTCATCAATCATCGGGTGCCTGATTCGTTCAGGTGGTCAAATTGATCATTATTTTATTAAAATTCTATTAAGTGTATTAACCAATTGTTTTGATTGAATTATTGTAACACCCTCCACACAAATATGAGTCATCTTTGACTGGCTGACCCTAAAAGCTAATTGCGTCGAAATTTTAACTAATCTCCAGATTACTTTAACTGGATAAAGCAGCACTCACTACCGAGGTAAACGGTGGACAGTGCTGTTTGGCCATTTTGTTTGTTCTGTCATAACAATTTTTGACCAGAATAAGCGGCTCACAGGATAAACCACTAACCTAAATAAGTGGTGACCACTGTAGCAGGTGAATTGCCAGTGTCTAGACTAAGTTGATTATATTAAACAAGGGGGGGAGGGGTCATACTTTTCAATGCTGCAATCCATCCTATCCTTAAAAGCATTCATTAACAAAGTGAACTAAAAGTTGAAATTTCGTCTTGACTTAAGACGATTCATTTTCATCCTCAATGAATATATCTTAAAAGCGACAGCCTCCTTTTTCCAACTGATGGAATATACATTATTTCCATAAATGCGATTAAATTGTGTTTATTTTACTTAACTAGTTCTAGACTTATAAATGCAATCCATTATGTTTGATTTACGTAATAAACATTCAGTACTTGTATAAAATTCTATTTTCTAGTTAAGCTATTGTTTTATTGTTATTGGACATCAGAACTTTGGAATATAGTGAACGAACTCCAGAACAAGTGAGATAACGGCTCTTCGCCTTAAATCTCCAAAATCTCGCCCTCCCTGCAGGGGCGACTTCAATCAAATCAAAATTAAGTGAACAAAATTTGCTGCTCCCCAGAGGCTCACTATAACCAAAGACATAATCATACGGTCGGAACCTATAGGTGTCATAGAGTATAAAAATGAATTTTTTTTTTTTTTATTTAGGAGTTTGCTGAGCAGGACAGTTCCAATGTCTGTGTGTTACCCATAAGTTTTCACACATGTTACAAATTTTATAAAATTAATAATTAAATATATAAATGTTGCAGATAATTATATTTATTGTGTATATGTTCATTTTATAAAAGGATGTAAAGCAAGATAATATTGATACTTGATTTTTCAATGCTGAGTTATGAAAAAGGAGTTAAAGAAAAGCAGTGTTACAGATGTCGCACACATAACGGTGGAATCGTCCAGCAAAATTTATCAAATATATTTTAAAATGTATCTGATTTTACTTTTTCTTTTTTTCAGGAAATGTATCAATTTACTTGCAGAGAGAAGTCCTGTGTATCTGTATTGCCTTACTTATGAATGTTTAGAAAAGATAATTTGTAATGTATAAACTACTTTTCTAAAATAAAATACTTTATGGCATATATAATTTTTGAAAAAACTTTTACTAAGAAAATTTTTTTTATCTGTATTTTAACTTTTGAGCATGTATCTGTGTGTGTATGAGTGAAACACGATAGCTCCTAAATGTGCTCATTCGATTGAGCAAAACGTTATTGATTTTGGTTGTATATATGACTTAAAATTTTTTACAGGGCTACAAAAAAAATTTATGGCCTATGGATAGAAATTCTTCATTTCTATTTATAGGCCTAAGTGTGTTAGTGTCTGAAGTGTGCTGGTGTCAAAGTGTGCTAGTGTCTGAATGATGCATTCAATTGAGTGCTAATTGGTTATGTATGTTATAGGTTTCGATCACATGACCTGCATAGATTTTGATGTGCATAGAGCTGATAATTTGTTCATGGGCAGTGATCCATCTAGAATTTTTCAGATGAGTAAAAATACTCCTTAATCTTTTTAGAAGTATTTTCTGTTCCAAACAAGTAATTAAAAACAACGAACATGCTAAATTTTCAAATACATAATTAAATAGCATTTGACACATAAATAATAACTGATTTTATATCTAGGTACATAAATGTCAATTCAACAAAAACTAGTACAAAAATTGATTTTTTAAATTTAAAATCAGCAAATCATAATTATTTATCAAAATATACCTAATTTTATATGAAAAACAATGTGTAAAAACACACATTCCAAAATTTCTAAGGTGTGAAATATTCACATCTAGAGGTGTTGTTGCGATCACTGTTCACGGGGTTTGCAAAAAAAAAAAAAAAAAAAAAAAAAAAAAAAAAAAAATTCTCATACATAACGGCCTACAGATGCAAATCATTTATAGTGCCTAGTGCCTAAATGGTGCATTTTAATAAAAGTTCATAGGTCACAGTCACACAACCTGTATAGATTTGGTGTGGGTAGAGCACAGATGTTTTGTACAGTGCTACTAAATATTCTTATACATTATGGCACAAATTCTTGAAAGTGTAGTGTAGCATCTAAAGAGTGCTTGCTCAATTAGGTACGCATATTATTGGTCACTGTCTTGCACACTGTATAGATTTTAGTATGCGGAGAGCTTGCAGTTTTTTTTATTATTTTTATAGGGCTACAAAAAATTATTCTTGTACATTTGCGACCTATACACTCAAATTATTTGAAGTACACTAGTGTCTGAATACTACATTTGATTGAGCTGATTAAAATTTATTTAAATGCTTGGTAAGGATCAAGAGTTTGCCAAAAGTCAGTGGAGTTATTCCAGTTTTTTTCTTAAGTATAAAATGCACCTGCTGAAAGTAAGCTAATAATATTTTTTCCACCCTCTCTGAAAACTGTCTCAAACAAATAAAAGGTTCTATAAAGAACCTTTTATTTTGTTTGAGATACATACGAGAGGGAAAAGAAATCCAATGTACACATTTTAGTATGACAAATTTCAGGGAACCAAGATCAGATTTGTAATTTATTAAGATTTTTTTATTAAGACTCTATAGATACGCTCAAACTTACTTTTTTTCATATTTTATAGATTTCTCTTTGCAACAAAAGCAGTCACAAGTTAAATCACTTATTTTAAAAACTCATTAAAAATTAATAATCTTCAATTTAGTAATATGAATATTGCAGTATGTAATTCGCAAACCTTTGTGAAAATAAAAAGAGCGGTGTTACTGAATATTTCCCCGAAATATACGGAAATGTTACACATCTATGTGCACCTTTTATCTCAGAAACCTTTGCAAAAAAAAAAAATTGGAAAATATTTAAATATTTTTCCT
>JAWZYV010018950.1:0-50000 GCA_038373885.1 Cheiracanthium punctorium
TGTTCTTAAGTACTCAATTATTGTAATATTAAACGTAATGTATGTACTTTTAAATTTAAAAACGATTTACATAAGAGTGACGTGCAAGAGCGAAAGTTTCCTGGCAGAGTTCCAATTAATTTCACTTTGGAGACGGTCCCTTACTAGCTTCTTGAAATTGGCCGAGAAAGTGGATGAAATGTATGATTTTCAAAGTTCCATAACTTGGTCAGTTTTTATCGTAATAAAATGAAACTTTTTGTGTTTACTTTGTTTTTGTGTACTGCATCTTTTCCTAAATATAAGTGATAGGACCTGGGGACCGTATAAAAATTTAATTTTTGTAATTTTTTTCTAAATGGGTTTTTTGGTTCGAAAAGCACGTAAAAACATTCTTTACCCTTTTTAAAACATTTTTTAAATTGGAAGTGCATATCTAAACCGAACGGTTCGGGAATTAGCTATTAGGTCACATTAAGGCTGGACACCCTGTATATAATCAATATTCTTAACTTATGGAACGGAAGGGGGGAGGGATAGGCGACAAAAACGTTCTTTTCACATATCCCTCAATCTCTAAGAAAAAAAAATATATACCATTCTTGATGTAAAATACAGTCCCCGCGAATACCTAAAATTCAATTTATGGACATTCTGAAATTAATTCTCTAAAAAGGATCGATGGCCGCCCTCTCAAAGAAAAATAAATATCTGTATCTTGCGTTAAAATTGTAAAAAATATAAATCCTATGCTTAGACAGAGCTTTATGGTAATTAAAAACTTATTTGTTTGAATTTAGTGTAAATGGCATTATTTTCCGGTACACCTAATAGCAATATTACGAATAATGCGGATATAGTACGCCTTTTCCCTCCCTGATTAAATCTCTACTGTTTACTTTAACGACAACTTCAAGTCTCTTAAATAAGTCTAATTTTTATATTAATGAAAACAAGATTATATTAACGATAGTTATAATTATTTGCCTAATATTTCTAATAGCATTACTGTGAGTGCATTTTTAGTTTTCATTATAGTATCTCAGGTGGCTAATAGACGTCTTACTTTCTGTTTATACGTATTTTAAATTACTGAACAGTTTATTTATTTGTTGATTACTGTCCATTAGTACTTTTCCACAATAATTTTTAGCGAGAGTTCTATAGTCGTTACACAACGCTTTTCTGTATGCTACATAATTGTAATAGTAATATTGTGCTATATGATTCAGATTTTTTCCGATTTCAACGCTGTTCTGTTATGGATATTGGCTTTTTCGATAGTCTGATTACGTTATCAAGAACCTGTTTAATAAGAATATATTTCCTTTCTACAGTTAATGCTTGTCTAATACGATTAATATCAAAAATGATGTTTTCAACTTTTACTTTTCAAATTTCTTAAGTAAATATTATCATTTATTAATATTTTAAAGTTCCATTCCATTGTCTTTACACAATTGAGTCTCTATTTTATTTAATTTGTAATTTTACTTGTAAACATTGTTTTAAAAACTTTTTCGTGCACTCGGTGTTAATTCTGTATTGTTTTATCATAAAATATTTTTTTGTAAATAAATTTTTTTACAAGAATTTAAGTAGTTTTATTGGGAAAAGATGATCATTCCACCATTGGAAATAGCTGTAAAACGTTGAAATTTGAAACTCGAAGAACCCAGCAGCCGGTCTGGTGTGCACATGTTCACGGCATCCATATCTCACCCATGTGGCGTTATATGTGCCTTAAATCAAAGTCTGCTAGAGTCTACAGCTTTGCGAAAACCCATACCCAATTCACGAAAACTGACCACCTTTCCTTCTTTAACCTTCACATTAATGTTGTTCTTTTAGGAAAACTTGAACCTTTTAAGCAGCTTTTTAAAATATCCAATTGCGCTAGAGATTCGGAAAATTTTAAGAATGTCTCTTTACAAGTTGTACCGTGAACTGTTAGAATCAGTGCACCATAGATGTATTTAAGGGGGGTCCGGACACACACTTCCCCCCGAAATTTTGATTTTTGTTACTAAAATGATAGTGATATAGTCTTTTTGGGAAAAATTCTACCTTTTTTACCGTTTGGACCCCCTCCAAAATGTTTTTCTGGATACGTGTCTGCAGTGCACCTATAAAAGTTACGGAATACTCAGGGGAAGAAAATGTTAAGCATGCAGAATTTTGCAGCATCTTTTTTAAACTGGTAACATTTTATCCCAATTTTGAAGGCAATTTTCGTGCTTAAGATTTTTTTTCTGAAATGCGATATACAGGTTTACTGTTAATATTAGAACATAATACAGTTAGTGAGTAACTTATATTAATTTTTTTGAGTTTTTAACATCTTTAGTTTGTTTTTACAGCTGTTCAAAAGTCCTCTAATGACAATCCCTTTTGAAAAGAAACACCCTTAACAGTATATTTCAAAAATGATCTTTTGATTCCCGTAACACAAATACAAATAAACTAATTATGTTAAGCACTTCAAGATTTTTGGAAATTCTCTCTACATGTTGTACTATACACTTAAATTAGTGATAAACCTATATCAGATAGCAAACTTACGGAAAAAAATTCTTAAATATCTGAAATTTTGCAGAATGTGTAAAAATTTTATAGTGCAATTTCATTTTCAAGAATGTTTTCAAGTTTATCTTAATGTGCGTGCAAAGACCGTGAGAAATATTTTGCTTCTTCAAAATACGCCCTTAATCAATAGCAACATCACTTTTATTGGTTCGTTTTCACTATCAACAAGTTGTAAAAATGTATCGATTTGTCTTTTATTTTAAATCATAACCGCTATACTGAAAGCACTTAACTGAAGTATGACACATACAAAATTTTTTGCAACCGCAATTGCGCTCCCAGAAGGCTTCTAAACACTTCATTTTAAATCAAAATTTTTTGAAAAATTTGTTCTCAAAATTTTTTGAGAGAGGCGTCCCAAACAAGGGAATAATTAATATTACATGATTAATATAAATTATATAAATTAATTATAATAATTTTATTAATGCATTGATTCATCAATCATAATTAATTAATATTAATTAATTATAACACCATACCACACCTATACCCCGAAAGTTCAACACATCCTATCATTTATCGGTTACACAATAACCCTGGCCCCTCCTTCTCTTGAAAGGTGCGGACCCCTACCCTCCCAGTCCTGGCCTGCTAAGATTTAACGATAGTTAAAAATCAGTCATTTCTAAAATTTCGTATTTATCTGCAAATTTACAAATTTTTTTGAAAATCTTAGGGGAGATGAAAGCCTGCTAGGTAGGGATCAGCCCCGTTGACCTCGTCTGGTTACGGCCCTGGGTTTTCTTCTTCATTTTCTTTTAATCTTCCTTAAATGGGATTTGACGTTTTACGCGAAAACAGGAAATTCGAAAAGTATATACAGGTATGTTTCATAGGTTTAGCTCATAACCTTAGTGCCACCTACTATAAATGTCTTAATATATACTCTGGTAAAAATAGTTCTCAGAAGCTTCTTATGCGAGACGGAAAATTCTCGCGAGAAATCTCGCGCGAGACAAGACTCTGTCTCGTCTCGCGTCTCGTCTCGCAAAATATTTCCTTTCTCGTCTCGCATCTCGTCTCGCAAAAAAATTGCCTGTCTCGTCTCGCGAGACGACGCGAGAACGCGAGACAATGCGAGATTTCTCGCGTCTCGCGTCCATCCCTAGTCCTGAGCAGGGTTAGAAAAAACCCGGGTGCCAGGTCTCCCAGCAGATGACTAAAAAATATCCCTTGGCGACTAGCTTTTTTTTATCAATATAATTCAATATATATGCGGCTCTTAAAAATTTTTACCTGCACCTAAGACTTTACAAATTTTTTTGACCCCCTGGTCCTGTGTATCTTATAATTGATCGTGGCAACAGAGAAAGACACCATGTTCAGCTAATCTATAGTTAACCCTCTTCCCCAATCAACGGTACAAACTATAGAGAGAACTCAAGCTCTCTTAGCTGCTTGATTTCCTACATCATTGAGCTCCATCATGGCCGAGTGTATAAGACACTGAACATAATAGGTGGCTGAAGTTCAGGTGAGAACATTCAGGCATAACCTATTAGAAAATGATTTTTCTCTAGAAAAGAAACATTTTTGCATCTTCAATTAAATATGTTGCCCCCCCCCCCCAATGTTACATGCCAGTTTACCAGTGATTAAATAAACAACTTTTTTAAAATACATTTAATTCACAGTATGCAGTCTATGCTAAAAATAATAAAAAATAGAATACTTAAGTTTTCAAATCAGAAACACTCTTCTGTCTGTTCTTTTAATTTTTCCTTATTCGTAAGATATTTGTGCACTTCTACTAGTTTTTGAATATTTTCACAACCCAATCTGTTTTTCAATTTCAACCATATTAATCCATAGGCTGAAAACTCTAACAATTGATGCTGAATGACGTAGGCAACAAGTCAGTCTACTTTAAAGAATGCAGAAAGCTTTGATGTTCTCATTTGTTGAATGTTTTATCCGAAATACACTACCACTATAAAGAGCTGAAGCTCCTTATAACATCATCTATAAACATAGTGAATATTCTGTGTAATTTTAAAGCTGAAAACTGTACAGGGCATGTATTAGCTTATCAATCTAGGCTCAGCATGATTTTCCTGATCAGAAAATAAGTGTTTTCCTACATATTTAGGATCCATTATACTAGCAAGATAATGAATTGACAAAATAGTTTCATTCGACCTACATTGTATTCTCATCCTACACCATTCTAGTGCTGAATGAAAAGTTCTCTCTGCATTCAATGATCATATGATGTAGGTATGCATTGTGTTAAAGCAAACCTAACACAAGTGATATCTCCTGGGAGGGTGTACCTAGGGCAGACTACTTTTCAAGATTTTCTAACATACTCATGTTGCATCTGGAGAAAACCTCCTAAAACTCCAGATCATTAGATTAACAGCCGCGCTTTAAGTCAGAACCCTGGATCTTGAATTTTAGGAGGGCAGTTGACCCCTCCTGCCCATATTAAATTATGCCTATGTATTTAATATATTATTTCAGTAGACTTGGTTTCTCTTTTGTAAATAACTTTTTTTTTTTTCAGTGGATGGGCAAGTAGTTAAGCAACCTTGGGATTATATGAGCATACAGAAAAATTTGTAGCTGTGGACTCTTAAATCTCATAAGAGTATTATAGAAATGAAATTTTTTTCTCTTAGGGGTTTGCCTGAAAAAATTTGCTCAGCTAAGCTTATCAAATATGCTTAAAAATATATCTCATTTTGCTTTGTTTCTTTTCAGGAAGTGCATCAATTTATCTGCAGAAGGAAGTTTTTATCTACCTGTAATATTTTATCTGTGTACAAATAACCTGTATATATTTTTTAAATAAAATATTTTCTTTGATTGTTAAAATCTTACAGGGGAGAGCAGGGTACAGTGGGTCAGTGACGATATTTGTGGTTCAGTGAATAGTTTTCAAATGAGAAAATTACTATGTGGGCAAAATTAAACTTCTCACTTTGATTGGGGCGGGAAGAAAAAGCCATTTTGTTTTCTGATCATCTGCATGAAATTTGTAGAGAGTAATACTTTATGTTATTACATTCAAAATTGTTCAAGTATATATGAGTTATGCAGGGTACCCACTGTCTACTAAAAGGAGACTATTTGCTACTATAATCAAGAATAGGCGACTATGGTGACTATTTACATGTAAAAACAGCTAAAAAGCAACTATTTTGAGGAAAATGGCAATTATTTTTCTAGGAGTATCAATGTGATTTCTGATTTTCACTTAGAATGTTTCAGTTTAGGGCATATAACCACACTACTAAGAACATGATAAACACTGAGTGTAGCGCAATAGTGTCCACCCATAGATTTTGAGAAATATCTGGCAAGAACAAATAAGCTAGATTCATACCGCCTGTATCATTCCATTGTAGCTCACTACAATATAAGATGTGTTTTCATAATCAAAAAATTGACAAAATTCCAAAAACATAATGCAGCCAACTTCTGGAACGACGCAGTGGTATAGCATTCACTTTGTTGCAGAAACTCTGCTGAATTGTCAGATTCGTATTGGAGAATATGCTTTAAAGTCTGGTGTTAGAAAGTTTCAGTAGCCAGTCGAGATGTCAGGACGAAACACAAACATAATTGTTTCTTGAAACTTGTCAAACAATCTTCAAAGCACAATTTACAAGCATTAATTCTAGTAAATAACTAGTCATTACTCCAAGCAACTTCCTCAGCAATTTCTTAACAGTAAATAAAATTGTTCTGTTTGATAAAATATCAGAATACTTGAGCCGAACCCTTGACTGCTCCACAGCATGCAACAATACTGAATTCATAAACAAATTTTTAAATACAGCTTGACAAAACAACGGTGTCTCTGGCATCAAAATTATGCAAAGCGATATGTTCTTAATAGCTAGTGTTTGATAGAAAAACCAATTCGAGGCTGAAACAGTGGGATGACCTACTCACGTATTTATACTTTTGAGGAGTTTTCTCAAATGTTCTGGCAAAATCTCTTTACTTAAATTATCTATCATTTTCCTTGCATCATTTGTGTAATACTAAGCGGGTAAGTAAACATTGCAAGTCAAAAAAAAAAAAGGCATGTCAGATGTTGCCAGTCTTAGCGATTTTTTGGCAAAATATTGACAAAATTGGTACAAAAAATAACCCTCCAAAATTTAACAAATCCAAGCGATATCGCCAATATTTAACAAGCAGCCCCTAATTTTGATGCTATCCTATGTGAATATTTAATGTTCCTATCTTGCGTTCTAGTCAACAAATTTACATCCAACACAATGCAAAACTTAATTTTCGGAACACTATTAACTTTTATTAGTGGTAATGTATGCTTCATAAAAGTTAATGCACCTGCTGCTTGCTTTTAAACTGTCTAATTCTTTTTTTCATGTTTAAAAGGAATTTTTTTAATTTTTAAATAGTCACCTTTTTTGTTTTGAGTATTTATTTATTTTTTAATTCACATAATAATTCAACAAAAAGTTATATTAACAATTCCATGATCTAAAATTCATTAATTTACATGTTTATTGATTCTGGTGTATGTAGGTTATAGAGAGTGTACCGTGTTTTGCGTTTTATGTTTGACTAAAAATACTTGGAAAGACATTGAAAACTGTCTGCTTTATAATGTTATGTTCTATGAATTTCTGCATCTAAGGAAACAGAACTAAAGCGCAAGCATCATCTGCTACAGGGTAATATATAATGAATTTAATATTCATAAATATAGTATAAACTTCTTTCATAAAACAAAAATGTGTATTTAACATTTTTTAAACTTTGTTTAGAAGATTTCAGTCTGTTTAGATTGTTAAAAAGGATACCTTTTTTACCATAAAGGCTACTATTTTGTAACCTGAAGTGTACTATCAGGCTACTATTTTGTAACCTGAAGTGTACTATCAGGCTACTATTTTGTAACCTGAAGTGTACTATCAGGCTACTATTTTATACCCTGAAGGCTACTAAAGCAACTATTTCTGTGGCTGTGCTGTGGTGGGCAACCTGGTTATGTGGTATATTTATATAGTTTAAATTTCCTTCTTTTCTACTATGTTGTATTTAAATGAATATTTTAACGATATGGAATTTTCAGGTCAAAATAATACTGATTCATATGGGGCACACTGGGTCACCTGAAATGGGGACCCACTGTTCTCATTTATATAGTCATTGTCTTTCTGCAAGTTTCTTACTTTTTAATGTCTGGATGATATAAATTTGTTTAAATTAGTCTTCCACACCACCACCAGTGATGGTAAAGGGACACCACCACCAGTGATGGTGACACCAGTGATGGTAAAGTCTTTTTCTAAGGCTGATCCAAAAGAGAAAAAAAAATAAGAGGCAACCTAAAAAAATCAGAAATTCTTACAGATACACCTGTGAAAAACAGAATCCAAAATGAGATGATTGAAAAAAAGAGTGAAATACCTAATGATATTGAAGCAGAAAATTTAAAAATTTCAAGCAATTACGAGAACTGATTATTGATCAAAAAGTTACTGTATTGGCTCGAATATAACACAGCTCAGAAATTTTTCATAAAAATAATTATCAAAATCCTATATTTAGGCCTCGAATTTAGCACGAGTAAGGTTTTTAACGGGAAAAGATCAGTCAAAAAATACCATGTTATATTCGGGCTAATACAGTAAATTATTGTTCAAAAAGATATGCAGCCACTTTTTATGTATATATGAAAAATTTTCGCACTTTTTTGCGAATCGTAAGGTTAAAAGCCTTTTTAAAATACAATATTTTTGAAAAATAACATCCCAACTCCAAAGTTACCTACTTTTTTATAATATATTAAATGACATTAATATACCATTTTTTAAGCGGTCTCATGCATATCATATGGCATAACATATGTATTTTATATATATTTATTTATGCACATGTGTGCAGAGTTACATCAAGAAAGAATTTTCAGAGAGAGTCTATATGGTAGACAAAGCAGAATTTTTACAAAAAGATTTCATTACTCATTTTTTTAAAAGAATAATGAGAACTTGGAGAAAGGGGATATGGCCTTGCATATATATTGTGAGATTTTTTTCTAAATTAGTTCAATGTAAACTTCAAAATAAATTTTTAAAATATCACATATATCAATTACATATTTAAAAAAAGGCAAAAGCAAGTACTTATGTATAAGAACAACAAATCCCCCCCCCCAAAAAAAAAACATAATTTTTCATAAAAAGTTTTCCTTATGATAATTTTTTGACAGAAGTTTTGGAAAAGAATCAGATACGTGCCCCTTTTACTCTGGTTGTATAAAAAAGTTTATTACTTTTTTTAAACACGCTTTTATTACTTTCACATGTATTTATTATGGCAATGAAATCGTTTAATTAAATTGTCACCCACTTCTACACATTCAAGTAACTTGAAATTTTGCAGGCCTTTTAAAAATTCATGATAATACAATGGTATTGAAAATGGTGTCCTTAGCACTTAAAGTTTTTACAGGAGCTCACAAAAGAATTCGTAGAAAAGAAGCATTACATTGTATGAGTAGTCTTCTGTTTAAAATGTATTTTAGACATTCAACTATTTCAAACAAAGTAAACTCCATATATGTTGTTAAAGAGTACAAAATAAGGCCTTACATTGAAAATAGTTTGTGTAGCATTCATAGTTTTTCAGGAGCATTCAAAAGAATTCCAATACATAGTCAGAAACAATTGGACACATTAATATATTTCAAGCACAAGTATTAGTACATAAAAGTTCATACAGTTTATTCTTCAGTTTAAAAATGTCAATAACATTTAAAATTCTTTTACATGGTCTTCAAAATCACCCTGAACATGTGATTTTGCCTTTAACAGGTTTGTACAAAAAAAGAAAAAACATGTTATTTGAAAAAAGTATTTAGGTGGTTACAGTACCAAATACAAGATTTAATTATGATATTGTTCAGCCCATTAAACAAAGGATAAATCTGCTGATATTATTTTATTTTAATCACATGTAAATAAAGTAAAAAAATGATTATTTTAAAAATTAAAATTGCTTGAAATAATTAAAAACATTTTTTTTCTAATGTATGAATTCTTGTTCAGTGCAAAGTGAACTTTAGTTTTAACTAATATTCAACTAGATGAGTTTTTTTTAACTAATTCATTTTTTAATTTAGGTTCAACTGGTTTGATTAATCAAACTTATATAAATATTAGTTTAATTTTAAGTTCATTTTGCAGTAGACAAGTTTTTAAATTAAAAATATATTTTTAATTTAATTATTTCAAGCAGTTTTAATTAAAAAAATTAAGTTACTTTTTTATTTTGTTTACATGTGGTTTAAATAGAACTAATATTGACAGATTTATCGTTTTCTTAATAGAAGGCACTAAGCCGGCACAGTGCCATTATATTACAGTCACTGTTAAGATATCGGGCCAGTGCCTTTATTTTTAATAATCGCCGGCACCTTGCCGTTTCATTTTGGGCATTTTAAACTTAATGGGCCAGTGCCTTTATTGTGAGTAACGGCCGGCACATGCAGTATGCCAGCACAGTGCCATTGCCTTCCCGGGCTTCTGGCAAGGTGCTTCTCGGGCGACCACTTTTGGTACGATTCGGTTACTTTTTGCAGTGCCGGGCCGGTGCTGGACGTAAAGGCAGAAAGGCACTGGCAAGGTACTCCGCCAGCAGGTGTGTGTTTGCTGGGTCGTGGCACTGTGATAAATATATTGTTTATTATCAATGTTTGTACTTGAATAGTCGTCTAACATCGAATAATTTATAAGACATGTTTTTAGTGTGCATGTGTGCTCTGGGGGATTTCACATCAAATATAATATATACACTTCCCAGACTTATAAATTTCTATCTTCTATACTTACAATAAGAATTCTGATTTTCTAGGAGTATCTTAAAGTTTCCTAACGCGTAAGTGCCGTCAATAATTTAAATCAATGGATATATCTTAATCAAGTTTATGAGGTAAACCAAATTAAAGAAATGATATATTTCACCTTTTAACCTATAAAAGAATAGAAGAATTGTATCTAAAAATTATTTATAATTTCCTTGTAATATTTGTTATGTAGTTTTAAATATGTACACACTTTTGCACACTTTAAATATGTACACACAATTCTTTTTGCATATTGCATACTATTATTTCTTAATCCTAGTAAAAATGAATCAAAGAAGCATAGTTATACACTTTTTTTTCAAAGTTAATGAAACACTTTTAACTACAATTTTGTAAACATATAAATAAATCAAACCATAGAAATATTTTAAAAAGTATGAAATTTATATGTATATGACATGTAACTGTTTTATTTTATTTTATTAATATACAACTGGTAATTAAAATAGCAACACCAAGAAGGTGACATGCTACACACAGTGCAGCAATTTTAATGTCGAGTAGTATAGCTTGTCAAAGAAATATTTCTAGCTTCATAACATTGTGATTTTCTTTTTTCTACAAATTATGTCATTCTCAAAAACAATAATCATTTTCTTCAGTTTTAAAAGTAATATTTCATTTGTATGAGATAAACAGCTAGATTTTGATTTGAAGTAATTTTACAGTGGGGATTTTCTTTTTGTATATTCAGGGGTGACTTGGAATTCAGGGATTTGAAAAATTTTATGTCTGGAAAAGTCAGGGAATTCTGCAAAATATCTCTTCTAAATCAGGGAGATTTAAAACTCTTTACAATGTTTATCGTCATTTGATGCAGAATACCGTGTTTACTCGCGTAAAAGTCGCACCCCCGTTTTGAAGCAGAAAAAATAGCTCTTTAGAGTTACAATATTATATAGTAGATTTTACCCGCATAATAGTCGCACCTGGCCTTTCAACATGAAAAATTGGCAAAAAAGTGCGACTATTACGTGAGTAAACATGGTAGTTTTGGCTTCTGGTGATCGGAACAGCTTTAGTATTGGTCATTATTGGCAGTCTTTGTCATAACTTTGTGAAATTTTCAATGGCATTAATATTTTATTTAAATATTATGTATTCATTTTTTAAATTCTTAAACAGGGATGTATAGATTTTTTTATAATTCTTATTCACTATATTTTAAGTTAACATTTACTCTCTGAGGGGGGTTCCAAACCCTCAAACCCCGTTTCTTTCTTGTAAATAAATACAATTTCAGTTTACTAAGAACCATAGTCAGATAAAAGAAAAAGATATCTGCGCACATAATCCAAAACTATCTGCAAACTCATATGACGTATTTAACGAGGAGAGGGGGGGTGGGGGGTCCTGAGATTTCGGACCTCCCCCCCCCCTAAAATTTTGATTTTTGTCACTATAATGATAGTCTTTTTGTGAAAAATTCTGCTTTTTTACGGTTTCGACTCTCCCCCCCCTCCCAAAATGTTTCCTGAATACGTGCCTGCTCGTGATAACTGAATACATATTGCGTATATGAACACGTGTATATGCATTCGAAGCACACATCTGTGCAACGCCCTTGCTCTATAGTGACTACCTGCTGCTGTTGTGAACATGTATATCGGATTTGTGTGCTTGGCTCGAAGTCCGCTTGTAAATCCTCGTCCGAATGACAAAACAAGGGAGTTACCCTCTGTGGGGGTCTTTGTAAGGGGTCCTAACCCGTATTTACCCTAAGTTTCGGAGAAAACCACGAAAAACACCGAACGGTTAGGTCGACGGATGTGCGATGGAACCCGAACCCAGGACCTTCACACTTCGGCCGTCTACCATTTTCAGTGATATAACCACTGTGCCATGGTGAGGCTTTGTGCAAGATAAATTGTTTATTTATTTTAAAGCATAAATTTTAAATCCATTTCATATCACTGTCTAGTTATAAAAGTATATTTTTAATATTTTGCTTATTATACAGTCTGATCATCAACGTTTTAAATTTCAAAATCTCGAATCATAAGTGTAGTCAGTGGCCAATATCCTGAATCAGGAACACTGAACATAGATAGAAATTTTTTATTCAATACTTGATATGTAAGAAAGTAATTAAAAATTAGCGCAGATCTGATCGCTCTGTAAGCAGTTCTTTATAAAAGTTTTACATTTAAAAAGAGAGGAATGCTTAAAAACTTGAGCTTTCCCCTTTTAAAAAGTTGAAAATTTGATTCTTTTTTCTTATTAATTATTTTTTCAAAAAGATTTGACGAAAATTAAGCATATTGTTGAATGTAGTAAAAATATTTTATCATGTAAATTTATTTCGTATGTTCAATAGCAATGATGCATACAGTCTTCTATTTTAAAACAAGATGGTAATTTTGACATTTTAATTTGGAAGGGCAGGCCCATGGTCAGGATTTTTATTCGGGGATGCTCAAATATTCAAATACCATAACTTAAACATAGGTATCATGGGGTCCTATGAAAGGTGCAAGAAAGAGCCCCCCACCCTCCGACATAGGCAAGGCATAGTGATCATTTTTAAAATATACTGAAACTTTTTGTATTTTAGTACTGAAGTGTCTGAAATACTGAAATAAGCCTTCTCTGGAATAAGGGTCTTCCCTAGAATATAAGCCTTCCCTAGAATACTGGGTGGATTGTAGTAATGGGGCCCCTTGGTGCCCCTCTCTTGTAGAGGACGCGGGGCTGCAGAGCCTGTTCCCTAAATCCACCCCTGTATATAAATATACATATTTGATTTTTCGGGGGAGGGTGTAGCTCCTCAAGCCTCCCCTTCCCTGGCTACGTGCCTGTCGAGGGGAATTACAACAAGTGCTGCTGAAAAGTAAAATTATTATGCTCCTAGCTTGTGCTAACAAATTACAGTTTATAGATGAGTCAAAAGTAAAATGTGATTTTTTAAAATGTGTTTAATTCTCTGAAGTAAATTATTTTGTTTCTAGGTTTTTGCTTGGAATAAATCCTAACAGAGGATGCAAGAAGAATCCTGATGTGAAAAAACGCGAGGTCGTTAATATGAAAATTCTGAATTTACTTAATAAAATTTCGGCATATGAGCTAATTGACCACTAATTATATATTAAGAAATACCCATGAATACTGGGAAGCAAATCTATAAAATTATAAACAATAAACTTTGTAAATATTCCTTTGTTTGTACTTTATAAATACTGTATTTTTTTCTTAAAATAAATCTAATTTTTCACAATTTTTCTTGACGTATTTCTTTGATTATTAATGGATATTACAAAAATCTAAGCATAGATATATCATGCAAGAATAATTTTAAACTCCTAAAAACTATTTCTGAAAAATTAGATGCATATATGTATATACATTAAAACCTATACTAACGGTCACCTCCGAAGACTGGTCATCTCTTAAAACAGACACTGTTAGAAGTTTACAGAATTGAATTGAGACTATTGAATTAACATTATTGTGAACTTCCAAAGAACGGTTGTCTCATATAATGGCCATTATTTTATGGGACCAAACGTAGCTGTTTTTCAGAGGTTTCACTCTATATATGTAGTATTTACTTGAACGACGCCATCACTACATTAATCAATAATTTAGAAGCAAACATATATATTCTTTTAACTACAATGACGCGCTACAATCACCTAAAAAATAAACGTTACAGTAAATACTTCCACTAACTTCATTTACTACAAATACCTCAACCATTCATTTAGGGACAATTGACATGACAAACTGATACGCTTCCCTACCCATGAACATGGAAATTGATGGATACTTGATAGATAATATCAAGAAATAATTTTGAAAGCATTATAAAATAAACTTTAAACTATATGCTTGGAACATCTACACTCCCACCCCTGATCCATTCATTTGTGTATAAATTTTCGCGCTTTGAAATGCATTGATTCATTTGAAATCAGCTTCTTTGATTACTGTTTTACTTGATTGATAGCAGTCGTTCTTATAAATCTTTCTTTTTTCAACATTAATATTTTATTTTGTACTTAAAGTATGCCCTTGGATGGAATTGATTGAAAATAATTAATGTCACCTATGATTTCAAAACATACTCAAGAATTTATTTTCATTAACATTTCGTAGCAGAAATTTTTTACCACTTAACAGGGCCAAGGTCGTCGAAAGAAGCTAGTACTATATTATAAAATTACTGAATTTTTTAAGTAATTGTAAGTAAGTAATTTTTTAAGTAATTTTAAGTAAAGTATTGAATTATTAAAAACAAAAGAAAGTTGTTATAAATACAAAATATATTTCATAAATAAACTGGTTATTTCTGTAAATTCCTTAAATCAAGCTGTAAAAAAATGATTAAAGTCTGCTACATTGACAGAAATATACCGTCGACAAAACACGGGTAATCTGGAAAAATTACAGATTTCTTGAGTATCTAAAAAAAAAAATACAAAACATTTCTATAAAATAAACGGAGAATCTGTAAAAATTTTTAAAAATACAGAAGAAATCAGTAAAACGCATAGATTTCTGTAAAAGAAACAGAGACTCTGTAAAAAATTACGGAAGACTTCTGTAAAACACACAAAATATTTCTGTAAAATTGATGAAGAATCTGTAAAAAATTACAGAGGACTTCTGTGAAACACACAGAAGATTTCTGTAAGATAGATGGAGAATCTGTAAAAAATAACGGAAGACTTCTATAAAACATACAGAAGATTTCTGTAAAATAAACGGAGATTCTGTAAAAAAAATACGGAAGACTTCTGTAAAACACACAGAAGATTTCTGTAAATGAAACACAGAATCTGTAAAAAATTACGGAAGTCTTCTGTAAAACATACAGAAGATTTCTGTAAAATAAACGGAGAATCTGTAAAAAATTACAGAAGACTTCTGTAAAACACACAGAAGTTTCCTGTAAAATAAACAGGGAATCTGTAAAAATTATGGAAGACTTCTGTAAACATACAGAAGATTTCTGTAAAATAAACGGATAATCTGTAAAAAATTACAGAACATTTCTGTTAAATATACAGAAATAAACTGGCGTCCTGGCTGACAGTTTTTTTCTGTAAATTTGACAGACTTTTTTTTTGCAGTGTAGGAAAAACAATGTCTGAAAAAATTAATTTAAATCATACCTCTTTTTTCCATTATGATATCATTGTATTCCTTCTAATTATGCACCTCTTTACAAGCTGCCTGATAGTGATACGAGTATATTTTGTGAGTGCTGTTCCCAGGGTTTTAAAAAACCCGGGTTTAAAAAAAAAAAACCCAACCCGGGTGGGCTTTATTGGGTTTTATTGGGTATTTTTGGGTTTTATTAAGATTTTTTTATAGTATAACACTTTTTGGATTTAAATTTTGTGGTTTTATTTCAAAACAGAATAGTTTTAGTGTATAAAAGAAAACATTCATTAAAAAATAATAATTAATTAATTAATTAATTAAAATGTAAAAATAACTTCAACTTTAATGCAGTACTATCTTTTTTTGCTGATGTTTATAAAGGCCTCCTAATTTGTTTTATCACCATAGATAAAAGTATATTATTGTTCACATAGAAAAATATGTTGTTTTTGATTGGCTGTTTCTATTACTTTTAAATTTAACTTTTAAATTTTTTTTACCTTTATGTTTTTTAAGTCATAGTTATATTTTCTAGTTAGAATATAAGTCAGTAAGGCCTTTGCAGGCCAACTTACTGCAGAACTACTATTTATTTAATAACTTTCTTTATAGTTATTCATTTTTGCTTTGAATATATATTCCTTTTTACTTTAAAAAATCTAGAATTAATATGTCCGATATTAAAGCCCACATAAACAATGTGTAATGAATCAGATTTATATTTCTCAGTACTAAAGTAATGCAGCAACTAATAGAATACAGGATGGTTTCCTGAACCTGAATTCATTCTTGAGATGCATGCTTGTAAGCTGTAAGAGAGAGACATGTCTCATTTTTCTCTTCTCTGGGAAAGGAATTTCTTTTTGTCACTATACTGATAATTACATATTTTATTCGTAGTTAAAAACTTATTCATTAAAGAGATAAATTACTAAGTTATCTCTGCCTGCATTCTACACCTGTTCATTTCAAAACAAATATTGCAGATAGAATGGGCTCAAGGTATTATTTTTAAAAAGGTTATTATTCTTTATGTTGAAGTTGGAAAAATAATTATAAAAAAATTAAACTGGCATATTTATATTTATCTAATAGAATGCATTAAGTTATGTAGGTAATATTATATGTATTTAATGTCAAATAACAAATGATTTCAATGAAAGAAAGGAAAAATTTTGATAATTTTTAATAAAACTAAAAAAACCCAATTATGTGTGGGTTTTATTGGGTTTTTTTTGGGTTTGTGGGTGGGTCCGAAACCCTGGCTGTTCCTCTAGCTGGTTCTGTGCATGTATGATTTTTTCCTGATGATTTGCGCTTTCACTCTCACTAGACAAATTATCATTTTTCGGAATTTTCATAAAATAATCACCTATATTACCTCAATGACCGCTTTCTTGAGGTCATAATACTTGCATTTAAATTAAATTCTACACACGAACGGAGCTAAATAGAGAATAAAGGAATCACACTGGCGCTTCACCCGAAATTAACGACCAGGCGGCGAAAGCAATTTCAATGGGTTAAGATTTTAAAGCCTGCTTAATAAGTATTACAGTACTTCCAAGAAATTCTTCCACCATTCCTAAACATTCAAAACGGGTGCACTTTTGTATAAACAGGAAATGTCCGAAAAACAGATTAGGAAAATTAGCCATAGTAATAGTATTCTTTCATAATACTCCTGAAAATCCAAACGGCGGAATAAAAGAATCTTTCACAATGGTACAGTGGCAGCTCCTCCATTTGAGCATATGAGCACGTGAGCCCCCAAAGGAAAAATAAAGAATAAACACATTGACAAATTAAATTTAAAAAATATTAAGTACACTTCTAGATTTTTGTGAATTTAAAACGTGAGTTAGTAAAACTCACGTTTTAAATTCACAAAAATCTCTTCCCCCGCTATTATTAAATACGCTTATTATAGCTAACTGTAGTGAAGGTTTCTACAGTCGAACTTTGATTTAACGAATTCTCCGATTTAACGAAAAATTTTTTTCCCGACAAAAAGGGTGCTAAAATGCTCTGATTTAACGAACAATAGCTGAAATAGAGTTCGTACATAAAACTAAAACGTTGAATTTTTCGCACACAAAATTTTGAATCGTTCACACTCTAATCAAAGTGTGTAATACAATAATTTTTTTTCTCATTTCTCCAAACGAAGCAAGTGCCTACAAAGACAGCGATACAGAAACAGTCATTTACAATTACGCCATGGATAACCATGATCAAATGGCTGGATGTGAAGATGTTCCTAGCTGGGCGTAGCCAGAAATTTTTCATGGGGTGGGTTACGACTATTGCAACTCACATATATGCATACATGTGTGTGATAAGGGAGTGAAGAATATACATTTTGTATGGCAAAAAATTCCTCATGGGGGGGTTATGACACCCCCTTGGCTACGTCCCTGGTTCCTAGTAATGGAAATTTTACAGAATATGTGTCTTGCGATTTACAGCTAAGTACCTGCGATAGTGAACAGAAAGAGAATGAAGATTCTGAAAGCAGCGAAGGAGAGGAAGAAACGTAAATTCAATTTTAAAAAGTGACATTCCAAGAAGCAGTTTGCAGCTTGACCGTTTTTTAAAAAAATGTTTTGTCTTACGAGGTTGATGATGTTGTTCTTATGAAGTTAAAAAATATAGGCAAAGAACTTTGGAAAGTCAAAACAAAGCACTATCAAAGATTTCTTTCCAAAGTGCCAATAAGTATGTATGCATTATGTATTAAGTTTTAAGAGCAAGAAACACTGAAGAATTTAGAGTAGTTTAAAGTTGATCGCCTGACGAATAAGTTATAATTTTTAAGCTCGTAGTAAACAATAATCATTCTTTTTTTCATATCTATATCTAAGGGTATTTTGCATTGATATTTTTATACCATACTCTTCACAAAAATTGATATTCGATTTAATGAATTGCTTCGATTTAACGAACGGATTTGTGGGTCCCAATCAATTCGTTATATCGAGGTTCGACTGTACAGCACAGTCTTTAATCACTCGTACGTGCGAACGATAAATTTTCCCTCTGAACTGCTCTGTGGTCACAGAAGCGCAAACAGATGAGAAGAAGTGCGGCGCTGCTGATATCACTCTGTTCGCACATTTTCACTGTGCACAAAGGGCCTTTTTTGAGGTATATCTTCCGGGTTTTCCCTTGGTTTGTAACGTTCGGTTAGTTAATTAATTTTTATTACATTGTCTTATTATTTTCTTTATTTCTCTCATTTTTCACTACATTATTTTTTTATAAAGTAGTAAATAATTAAGATGGGAGTCAAAGACGTGTTTCGGAGCTAAAGCAATGACAATTTTCAATATTGTCCTTTAAAAACTTAAAATAAAATGAATCAAGACTGAACCGGTCTCCGAGAACAGAAGCGGACAGTGCCGGGCAGAAGTAAGGCGCTGCTGATATCATTACGTTCGAACATTTTGATTGTGCACACGGAGATTTTTTTTTTTTTTTTTTTTGTTATCTCTTCCGGATTCTACTTTGGTTTCTTATGTTCGGTTAGTTATGTTTTTGTAAGTGCATTTTCTTAAAATTTTCTTTTTTTATCATTTTTCACTACAATATTTCTTACAAACTAGAGTCAATTATTAAGATGGAAATAAAATAAGTATTCCAGAGCTAAATCAATGCCATTTTTTAATATTTTCCTTTGAAAAATAATTGAAATAAAATGAATCAAGACTGTACATTTGCTAAAACTTATCTTGTTGATGAAATGTAAGACAAAATATGACTTGTTTTCTTTTATTTGCGTGCATTGTTTTCCTTTAACTGCTGCAAACGCAACTCTATTTTAATTTGTAAGGTGCGTCGTGGCTGCCTATTTAATTTTCGATATTTGTTTTGTGAACCCGCATTTAAATAACCCATGAGCCGCCACTTGGTACAGGAGATAGACACTTGTGATTCCTAGTCACTTGATATCTATGTTACATCCCCACACTATGTACATCTATCATAAGGCATCCCGCATCAGTACAGAATCCGAGACGCGCACCGCACAAGGCGCGCGCAAAGGCTGTTTATGTTTAACAATGAATTATATGTATTGTTAGCTCCTCTTTTTACGACTTTACAGACGGTCAATGGACATCATCGCTCAAACACAGTTCTTTGCAATTGCCATAACCCATTCCAACAGTAAGCTATTCTTCGCTATTCACATATACATGGTAAAGACGAGAACAGCTTGGTTACTGATCATGCTTAAAAGAAACCGAATTGTTTCAAGGGGGAGACGAAATTTCGGGCGATTCCTTTGGACTCAGGTTTTGGAAATACCTGTAGCCTGGAAACGAAAGGGTTAAAAACCATTGATTGAGGTCAAGTCTAAAAATCAAAGTAGTAAATCAAAAAAGCATATTTAAATTTCAAAATAACCGATTTTAGACACGCACTTTTTAACTAAGCGTCAAAACTCTATTCTATCTAGTGTAAATTCAGTTTCAATGGGGGGGGGCTATAGGGGCTATAGCCCCCCCCCCCGTAGATCCGCCTCTGGGTCTAATACGGTTCCTACTTATGGGTTCCTATACGGTGATCGGCCAACGCTCCGCGGTTGTCAGAAGGCATTAGCGACAACAACAACATTGTTAGCAAATAGTCTTGAATATCAGACAAGTATTGTCCTCGAACTCCTTTATTTCCTAGTCTTTTAATTTTTTTGCACTTTACGAATCCGATAGACGTGTAATGATGCCGGATCCGGTTTTCCGGATTGCAATCCCTACATAAGAGTACAAAGGTGATGTATTTTTCTTTAAAAAATATGCTGTTAATTTACCTTGAAAATTACAGAATACACCTTTTTCTACAGATACATGAACAATTTTCTATAAAACAATCAAATTTATCCCTGAATACATTATTCTGTTCATATATTGTTAACAAATGGTCTTTGAATATAAGACAAGTATTGTCCTCGAACTCCTTTATTTCATAAGCAGTCTTAATTTTTTAGCACTTTACGAATCCGATAGACGTGTAATGATGCCGGATCCTGTTTTCTGGATTGCAATCCCTACATAAGAGTGAAAACCCTGATGTATTTTTCAGTAAAAAACATGCAGATAATTTACTTTGAAAATTACAGATTACACGTTTTTCTACAGATACATGAACAATTTTCTATAAAACAATCAAATTTATCCCTGAATACATTATTCTGTTCATATATTGTTTGCTCATTTCGGGAATGGCCGTTGCCCCATCAGTTACCCCCTGTCTACGCCCCTGGTGTGCGAAACTTTTCACCCTCCCCCCCCCAGGTCTCTATTAGTTCAGGATAAACTTTCTCATACGTGACTGGCGAGAAACGTGTTAAAGAAAAGTCTCTCAATCATTTAGATATAATAAATATTGGAAATGCTATTCGTCCACAAATTGAGCACATAGACTAGAGTTGGCAAATGTCATCGATAACTATAGAATCACACAAAAGTCCGCATAGATATCTGTCGCATAGCACTGCCTCAAGGAGGTACTATGAAGCAGGAGCTTCGCTTTGCCTGAAAGTTAAGCTCTTCCTGTTTTTTCGCCAATACGTTGCAGCCGTGAAAGCACGGCAGCAGTTTTTAAGAATTCCACTCAGCCTGCCAGTATCTCTAAATTCAACCAGAATACCAGTTACTGAATTCAGCGATACTTTTCTGGTGGTCGGGAAAATCTTTGCATGTGTGGAATTTTGTGATCAGTTCCCGTATTTCCAACACTTTGCGAAAGTGATTTGTTCATACGTAAAAGGTAGTACGGTAGTATTGGCAGTAAAGGTACTTTATCATTAGTGATTCATTAAGCCATAATTTATCGGATCTATGGTAATTTACTCATAAATAACTGAACCTTTTCGCGTGGTGCAAAGAATGCGCAATTCTTCAACTGTGTAATTCAGCTGTCTCACTTTATGCTCATGTAGAAAGAAGACATTTTCACAGCAGAAGAGGGCTTTGAACCTTTGTAGTCCCGTAAACATTTCATATATTTTAATATTATATGTGCTATTTAGAATAATCGGTTTTATTGAAACAATTAAGATCTTTCTAAATAACAAGCTCCTATCTAAATAACATCGTCCTTCAAGCTAAATAGGAGTAGTCCAAGGACTTGATACCCTATTACAGACCGACACATTATGCAGTACTTCTGCAAATGGAGATGAATATTTTCCTGCGATTATTGACGAATGATTATAAAGTTATGCTTGTCTTATATTTGTGTTGGAAAACATAAATATTGAATACAGAAAAACTGAAAACATCTAACAGATTATTGAAGAATTTACTTTAAAAGATGGAATTTTTTCTACTCTTTTTACAATAAGTTACACTATACGTTATATCTACATATTAAATCTAAAGCTTAAAGAAAAAAAAATTGACGGACGTTGTAGTGAAAAATAAAACTTGGGAGTCTTGTCTTCAAAATATTTTTTAAACGTATGTTTAAGGAGCAGTGTGAATTGTAAGGAAAGAGATGAAGAAAGCGCCTGTTGTTAATAATTAAGTCCGTACTAAGGACATAAAAATTTACCACACTGGATTGTCCAGAATACCTTTTAAATAATCCAATATCTATTAACACTCGGACATAAAAAACGTATTTCTTTGGATTTAAAACTACTTATCTTAAATATTTAAATTTTGGCGCAATTATCTAAATATTTTATCACCAAATTGAGGAAAAACATCTAATAGAAACTTCAAAGTGCTCACGTCACATGACGAGAGCTGTGGAGCTATGCTGATAATACTTAAGTGATTTTATATAGATCAGCCTCTGCAATGAAAAAACAATAAAGCGTACTAAAATAAAGGTTTATTTCAATTTTTAAGAACCTTCCTTTGAATATATTCTATACTTTTGTATGTGTAAACCTAATTTTAGTTCAATGTTTAAACCTAATGTGAGTTAACACACATTGTATCTGTATACGTTCTTCTAAGAAACGGGGTGTAGTTTTGAGGAAGAGAGCGACAAAAGGTTCCCTCCCTCAAAAGAAGACTGATTTAACGAAATGCGAAATTCAGAAAAGAAAGTTTGGCCCAGGTACCTAGATGAACGTCAAATTACTGTAGGGAAGTTTAAAATTTATCGAAGAATACCTATTTTTCTTAATATCTTATATTCACTCCTTTCGGGAGTGGCACCACCCATATCGGCCACGCCACCCAACAGGCTATGCCCCTGAAAGGTATTTTGTAAATCTAATTCTAGTGGTCGAAATGTATGGATAAAATGAAAAACACAATTTAAAAGGGAAATACCTTATTTCCCATTTCTTGAAACTTCTTTATTTAAAAAGAGTCTGAGATAAAACTTGTAATGTACAGTTTTCACACCTTTCTTTTTCATACTCTAACGGGGGCGTAGCTTTCAGGCAAAAGGTTCCCTCTCTCAAAAGAAGACCAATGTCAACGAAATGCAAAATTCAGAAAAGAAAGTTTGGCCCAGGTCCCTTTATTTATTTAGGGGAAGGGTTTATTTAATACGTCCTTTTTACGTAGAGGGAACATACGAGAGGGAGTAATATCGAGTTACATGCTTGATTTTCTTTCTAAGCTCTGCAATTTTAGAGACCATTTCAGTAAAAATGTGTATAATAATATGTAGCATTCTTGCAGATGGTGCAGTCTAACAAATTTTAAATCATAGACAATGTTGATTTAAAAAAATTCTTTATCGGACGATTAAAATAAGTGAATGTAAGATATTTGGCAATTGACCCTTAATGAAAACTGGAGCATTACTGATGAAGAAGAAATAAATGATAGTAGTTCTGAGCTGATTACACCTGGAGATGTCTTTGGGCATTAGAATTTTAGAAGACAAATTAATTTAAATTTGTTTCAGAGGAAGCCCTAAATCAACATTATACCATCACCCCGTGCCCATTAGTAAAAGTCTGCAAAAAAATCATATGCGCATTACGCAGTTACATAGTAAGTGCATTTTGCAGTATGAAAAAAAAAAAAAAAAACTATGTGCATGGGTTTTGAAAGCAACAAAAGGCTTCATATACACTTTCAAACATATCCTAGACATCGGGAAATACTGCTATAAAATTATAAAAACAAATTAGTTTTTCTGTACATTTTAAAATTTTTGCATTACTAATTAAAATCCGAAGCACCCTCTAAAAATAAAATATTTTATTCTTTCTTGATATGGTATTTTACATTTTAGAATTGCATTTATTTTTATTATCCGTATTATTAGTCAAGAGTATGCAAGCACAAAATAGTTTTTATTGTTCTTTCATACATTTTTCATTGCCTTTCTCATAAAATATTATAGCAATTTTAAAATTGTAATTTTTTATGCTTAAATTTAGTCATTTTACACCAAATTATGCAGTAAACCTTTATTAATGCATAAAATTTTAGATTTATCATACCGCGTATTTGTTGTTTACATGAAGCAAATAATAGGAGGAAAGATAACGTTATATGCCAATGTTCCAAAAATAGAACAACCAAGAAATGCGGGAAGGTGATATTTTTTTGGCAGTATCATTATGGGTGTATTCTAGTGTAATTTTGATGAATTAATTATATCTTTTATATCTGGATCATAGTGCGGCATTTAAGGGGTTAAAAATTAAAAATCTACAGAATTTCTTTTGCAGATGAGTGGAGGGATTTTAACCCATCTGCTATGTATTTCTAATACGGTTACCACCTATGGGTTCCTATACGGGTATCTGCCACCGACCCGCGGTTGCCATTGGGCATTAGCAACAAGAACAACATTGTTAACAAATAGTCTTGAATACAAGACAAGTATTGTCCTCGAACTCCTCTTTTTCATATGTAGTCTTTTTATTTTTTAGCACTTTTCTGATCCGGTAGAATTGTAATAAGGTAAGATTTGATAAGGTAAGAAACGTATCCTAAAAATGTCTGTTTTGGGAGTAATTTGGACTGCGCTTGTAAATTACTTCTGAGGTTCTCTATATTTTTCTACAGAAAGAAGTGAAATATGTAGAAAACACCGTAGAAAATTTTTCTTCTGCTCAGTTATACATAGTGTGCCAATAAGGGGCAGCATGATTCAATGCTTTATTTTTAAGAGAAGTTAACATTGCAAATTGAAAGATTTCTTAAAATAAAGTAAGAAAAAACTCGTTAAGAAAAAAAATCCTCAAAATTACTGTTTTTAAATTTGTATACGACCGCTGTAAAAAAAATTCTCGATTCGTAAAACGTGCCCCATAGACTAAAGAGGTGATACACAAAATTTGAGAACTGTACCTTAAAAAGTGTCAGATATATGAAGATAATTATGACGCTGATTTAAACCACTTTTCAATGGTTCTCGCAGGGAAGAAAATCACGTTGAATGATCACATGATGTACAAATTTTATCCTTTTATCATGAAGTGTCTCACAAGGAAACCTCCCCAAAGTTCATTCACCTAGTGGAACGAATTTCACACAATCACAATTACACACTAAAAGGAACGTACTGTGTGAAAATTAGCTGCTATCTCCTTATATAATTTGAGAGATTAAAGGTTAAAAATTAGTTAAAATCGCGCCAATTCTAACCCTTTAGCTAGTATTTGGCGACAAGGATATTTGGTCGAAAAGTTGAAACGCTCACGCGAGTACGTACTCGAGATATTTATAAATCGGTGTTTGCTATACCGTGTTACATTTCACCGTACTGGATTTTTAAGTAGCTTAATATCGTTTTCTAGTAGTTAAACTGAAGTCCTATAATCTTTTTATTTTAGTTCTGAAAGTCCCTGCAGAAAATAATTTCTTTTTATTTGTATTAACACATTGCAAGTTGCAAATTCAGTTTACGCATAAGTGAGGCAATTATTTTAATTCTATTCTTTTTATCCACGTGATGATAATATGGAGCAAACAATAGATATACTTAATGTTGTTTTTATACTTTACGCGGAAGTTTCTTCGAAAAATATGAGATTGTCTCCATACACAGACGAAGAAAAAGTCTGCAAAATCAAATTGTTGAAAGCTTGCAAAATTATCAGAAGTTAAACGCAACAGATTTTGTAGCAAATGAGCAATGCTTATTACTCGATACCCCTGAAGATGTGAAGATCCTATATTGTCTAGTTTAGAAGACGAAAGCATTGACTTCGGCAGATTAACGCAAGTTTCTTGGGGGGTGGGGGGGCGGTTATTTTGTCGGTGGGGGGTGGTTAGTTAGAAGATTGACTATACATCCATTTTATGGAAGTAAACTAGGATCTTATACATTAATTTCTTTTTTCTCGGAGAGGGGGGCGGTCGCCCCCTCCCCCCCCTTTAATCCGCCCTTGCTTTACGTTCAGTGAGGACATCATCCAAAATAAGCAATTTATTTCTTGAAAAGATAAGGAGACTGCAGTAAAATACTGGCGAGATACAATAGTGGCAAAATCCCACAGTTTACAGAGTGTTCATAATTATTTTAAATTTGTTACAAATAAAAGGCAGTTATATCTGTGGGGAAAGCAAGTTCAGAAGAATGGCGATTATAAATATAAACAAAATCAAATTTAAAAAAAAGTATACGCTTCAACACTTCTAACACCCAAGAAAATTACAGAAAAATGTACATGATTGATTTACAAACTTGGGCTTCAGAAAAGGCATTCGAATTAGGACTGAAATTCCGCGCATCTAAAGAACGGCTGTACAGATTTTTAAAAAAGAATAAGATTGTGAGCAGGATAGTTACAAAATTTGTTTTGCTGAAAAACTCTCGATCAAAGGAAATCGTTAGCGCAGGCGTTCGTAAATGATGTAAATGGTTTTATAAAGGATTCGCTGTTAAAAGACGATCAAATTTTTATGCTGATCAGTCAGGTTTTAATTTAGAAATCCTTCTAGACGAACCCTGGAACATAGAGGATCGAAGCAAGTAGAAACTGAGATTCAATCACAAAATGCAGTGACACGTTCCTACACTACTATGCCAATTTTAGTAAAAACAATAGATTCTTATCGCCATTACTTACTGAACATCCCGAAAAAACTGGAAAATTCGGAAAAATTAAGTGCGGCAGCTTTCTGACATTGTGTTAATGAAACAACTTAATAATATATTTCTTTCAGGGCCAAATCAAAGGGGTGGGGGAGGGAATTATAGGGTGTACCCCCTCCCCTCCCAAAAAATTACCTTCAATTTTTAAAATTATTTTTTTAATACCATTGTTTATTTCAACTCTTATTTCGTTAAAAAGCTACGTTTAACCTCCTATGCATATACAGATTTTATGTTTAAAATATATTTTTGGCGAACTTCCTCCACCCCCCCTCCTCTCCAAAACGGAACCAGTTACCAGCCTGATTTTTCCCCACCACATGTTCTGCGGGATATCCAGTGAATCATTGCTGTAGATCAGTGGTTTCCAACCTTTTTTCAATCGCGACCCCTTTTAGATTTTTCAAAACTTTCGCGACCCCCCCCATCCCAATCTGCCATGTTTGACCAATAAAAAAAAATTAATAATGAAAAAATACATCTTGAGATTTAAAATTGATATCTTTTTAGTACGTACTGATTTTTAATAGGATGATTGAGGCTGAATTTGACTGACAATTTTGGCTATTCTTGTCTGAATATTGGTCAAAGTCAACCGCATGTCATCTAAGGCCCTTATTCAGATAGATTTAGTAGCTACTAACCCTATTGTTTAGTTACTAAATTTAGTAAAGTGGATTCAGATAGAATTTGGAGGCGGAGATACTAAACACGTGACCAAAACAAGCTGCTAAAATCACGTGACTAAACAAGCTGCTAACGCACGCCTGGAACAAGCGTTCTGATTGGTCTGTTAGCTTCCCTGTTAACTTATCCCTACATTTTCCCTGACTTCCCTTGGTGTTGGTCACGTGATTTAGTACTAAATGTATCTGAATCCCGATTTACGAACATTTAGTATCTCCGCCCACTTACTAAGTTAGTAACTGAACAATAGGTTTAGTAGCTACTAAATCTATCTGCATAGTAGCCTTAGACATCTAATTTATTACTGACTTTTGTCTTCTTCTGCAAAAGAGTTGAAAATCCAACTTCATGCAGATAAGTATAGATGCAAATGGCGTTAACATTTTACACGAAAAATTATCGGATATGAGCAACGCAGAGCACACCAAAACCCACCCCACTTTCGGAGGAGTCATTTTGCAAATTCAAAAATTCACCCTGCACTTCATCAGGAGGATCGGCGACATCTAAAAATGTGTGAAATGGATTTCGCACGATTCAGATTGAAGGGCTTCAAGGTGGCTACTAATTACCCACTTTAAATTAATTGCAATTCCTATTTCTAATTCTTCTGTCTTAATGCATGGGTTCTCAAGCATTAGTTATCACTCCTAGATTCACCTTCACCGACGTCAGTTTTTGTAGCTTTGATACAAAAGCCCTGACGAGAATAAGGATTTTTTCTTTCCAAAGGAAAAGGGGGAAATGGTGTCTCATGGCAAAGAAACGTGAAAATAGTTTACTATTAATTTCCTACAAAAGCGGTCTGCGGCGACCCCTGAAAAAAAGCATGGCGACCCACATGGGGGTCGCGACCCCCCGGTTGGGAACCACTGCTGTAGATGAATCCTGACCTGTACTTGCTTAAAATACTTATTAAATAAGCATCTTTTTGTAAAAGCATTTATAAAAAAGAAAATAGAAAGCACCAAGTGGCGATCGAGGCTCTATTCTGTCAGCTCATACTCATTTTTTATTAATTAATTTTAGCTTTAATTTGAGGAGATAGCAGCTAATTTTTCCACATTAGGTTTCTTTTAGTGTGTACTTATGACTGGATTAAATTCGTTACGTTTGGTGAGTGAGCTTCGGGGAGGTTTCCTTGTTAGTCCCATGTTTAAAAAAAAAATGAATAGGTCCATCCATCAACGCATTATGAGAATCCTTAACCCTTTATAAAGCCGTGGTAAGAATACTTACCACCTACGGTCTATTAAATACAGAAATCAAATATCATTAGTGAATTTTCTGATTTTTGTTCAGTTATATTGGATGTACAGCTGCGGAAAAAAAAGTCCCACTTGCTCTTTATTTCGCCGTCGTTCGTCGTACAGCAAAGTTATATATACCATTCGTTTGCAAATAACGCGTACTTTAATTTACTATTAATTTAATTTGCATAAGGGGCCGTCTTCATATTTAATTCTGCATCAACTTCGTTTTTCTCAATGGCAACCCCATATTTTGACTTTATTAAACGAAAGAAAACCTTCAAATTACCCTAAATATAAATTTTCACCAATTATTACGATAATTTCCGGAGATATTGCGAATTAATTTTTGCGAGTTTTTAAGGGACTTTCTGCAAATTGAAAAACGCTATTTGTAGGTTCCAAACTTTTCGACTTTCATTAATTTCGCTCGCGAGAATTAAAAGAAATTAAAATATTATTTTCAAGGAAAATATTGTTTCCATCTCTCTTAAAGTTTTTTGTACTGAGAATATCAAGGGTAGAATAGAATATTTAGTCTGTGGTCCAAATGACTCGTGAGTTCATAACTTCCTTGGTTCGTACACATGATTTAAGGGAAAAATGCAAAATGACTACTTACGATTTTGAAAATCTTTGTAATTTTGAAATTGTTATAGAGTATTTCCGTTGATGGTTCTTTTAGACAGGTGAAATGTTGGCAGGAGTTAGAGGCTGCTCTCTGCTCTTCTGACTTCAAGCTTGAATATTACTCAGCTACGGTCGAACTTGAAGAATGATTTCCTGATAGAAAATTTATTTGTTTGAATTTCATGTAAAAAATGCAATTATTTTTTCTCCGACCCAATATTATCACTGTGTTTGTTATTTCACTTTCTTCATTTAATACTATCGTCTGCAATGTTCAATAATCTTAAGACTTTTGGCGGTATTTTAATTTATAGCTAGATGAAAATTTTTTACAGAAAAACGTAATTTTGAATGTTTGATAAAGTATGGGAATGTTTGATAATGTATGATAAAGTATGTTTGATAAAGAATGTTTGATAAAGTTGTTAAGTCCAAAGACCTAATGTTTCCGATATTAAAAAAGGTCACATTCATGCCTGGAAAGTTGAGGATGTTAGTTTTTCAGAAATACGGCGTTGTATTAGAAGACATACATCTACTGCATCTAATTCTATAGCTGGAAAATATTTTATTTGGGGGAATACGGTAGCGGACGCAACAATACACGCTTTATAAAATCCCCATCAAACTGTAAAAACCTCTAATTTTTTTGCTTCAAAATTTGATATTTTTAATGGTATCTTTTACTGTGTTTTTGCACAAAATAAATCTAATTTACGTTTATTGTATGCAATTTTCAAAAAATTTTCACTTAATAAATTTATATATGGTCCCTTAACTCATGAAAATAACACATTTTATTTAATATAAATTAAACTACTGAACGTAAAAAATTGAAATTTTGCACAGCCATGTAATATTAATTTCTGCATCTATTTCCATAGAAATTTGGCTAGGTCGCCATTCATAATTTTTTTGAATATTAATTTAATAATTCATAATTCATATTAATAATTATTAAAAATCATAATAACATTAAATTATGTTTGGGTCGTTTAGTTCTAATGGTACGAATAAAAATCAGCTTCTTACTACCAATATTATATGAGATATGAATTGAAGTATGAAAAAATATTTTAACATGGGGCAGGGGGATTTTGGGTGCTCATAAAACTCACTCATTTTCTGTCCAAATTTATTGAAAATTGGTTTCCGGGGTTAAAATGAGCTAAATTTTTGAAATATGAAGTGAAATCTAGGGGCTGCTATTGAGAAAAAAAAAGTTGGTGCGAATTTTAATATGTAGATGGCCCCTTATGCAATTTTTATGCATAGCAAATTAAAGTGTGCGTCAATCGTAAACGATTGGTATCTGTAACTTTGCTGTACGACGAACGGCGGCCGAAAAAAGTACAAGTGGGACTTTTTTTTCCGCAGCTGTACATTTTTCCATACATCTAGATTCTAAATTATATTTGGCTTATGAACCTTTCTTTCATTCGCCTCACCATGGCACAGTGGTTATATCACTGAAAATGGTAGACGGCCGAAGTGTGAAGGTCCGGGTCCCATAGCGCGGCTGTCGATCTTACGATATGGAGTTTTGGTAGGTTTTCTCCAGATGTAGGTTATTATTCTCAAATTTTATGCATCAACGCATTAGTGTAAGAGGCACATTTTACTAATTGGGTTCGTACACATATTAAAAAAGTGTAACTCTTTGGAAATTAACGAAATTAATTTTTTCTTAGCGTAGTCTTTTTTTACTACCTTATTTCGAAATTATTTTTTCAATTTACATTGCTGACATATCTCTAATAGATGAAGAATTAAAGGGCGCTACAACCTTTTTGGGACACCTTGTATAAATTAAATATGTTGTGCACTTGATACACAATATGTCCAGTACTTGGTCTCTAAACGTAAAACAAGTTCATCAAAGTTATTTACGAGTGGACTTTTCGAACCTGACTAAAACGAATGCGAGCTTATGTAGCATGGTCATCAGTACCTATATGAAACCGCAAAATCCAATATTGAGACCAAAATTGTGTCACATTTAAGTATGTACAACTCTCAAATCGTACTATACAATACCTCAAATAAGCTTTATGGGATAATACTGTGAAATGACAGTTTAATAAAAGCTCCCGTTCAAAAATAACCAAAAATAATTTACTTGTTCCATCCCTGAGAGGTACTATCCTTTTTCAATATTCCTTTCCTCCACCATAAATTAAAATAAATGAACACTGAAAAATAACGTTTTTCTTTTTTTAAGAAAAGGAAAGAAAAATTTATTTATCATATAATTTTTTTTTTTTGAAAACTTTAAAAAATTTGAAACCACTGATGAATTTTTTTTACTTTTGAGACTCTTAGAATAATGTTACTTTAAATTTAAATTACATTTACTTTGTGAGAACTCCGTCAATGCTTATCCCAAGCTTTATAAGCAGTAGGGCGTTTCATGTCGTTTAACTGTTACTATTAAATATTCTTTAAAAAATTACTAGAGTAAGGTTCTGCTCTTTTCTTCCGCAGGACCATTGAATTTTCCCAAGTTTCCTCTAGTTACTCTCCGATAGCTTACGAATCCAGAATACAAGAGCAAAAGAAACTTTTAATTCATATCCTAAGTAGCAACATATCTCAAATATTGAAGTAGGAACGAATGAATAAAAATGTAATCTTTAAAAATTGTTCTAAATTGTGTCAGTAAAATCTGAAAAGTTCAGAATATCTTTTTTAAATGTTTTCACAATTTTAGGTATTTTAGTTGCAAATTATTAATTTAATTTTCTTTTTTACGGTCTATATATTAAAAAGTGAGCAGTTTCAAAATTCTTACAAATTTCCCGTTGTATGACTTACAGAGACTTGTTTACTTCCCGTCAACGGTCACATCAAAAGTAAAAGTTACCTTTAAAATATCAATACACACTGCTGTAAGTCACAAAATCTTATTCTAAAGAAAACAATTGGATCCATCCAATTTAAAGTGAAATTTTATGAATAGTATTCTGGAATACTATTAATAAACTCCATGATTCTAATTAGATTTTTAATCGACGCAATAAAATTGAAAATTAGCATTCTAGTGTTCAGAATGGTTGAGGAATCACTGACTTTAGATTTCCCATGAAGCAGGTATTCATCAAGCCCCCTACCTCCAATAGTTATTGTGCTAAAACTTAAAATAAGAGTCATGGATTATTGAGCAGACTGATTTTTAATTTCTTTAACCAGCTTTCTTTTCCTCTGTCTTCCTCTGTTTTACTTCTTTTCTTTCTTTCTTTTTACTTTTCATAGAAGCAAAAACCTCTTCACAAGTTAAACTTTTACCACTCTAACTTGCATACTTTTTACCTACGCTCTGGAAAGTTGCATGCATCTTGAGTGAAAATTTAACTTTTCGAGAAAGATCGATGATTTCCAGCTTCAAATTTTTCTATAGTGAATGTACAACATTTCTACACCCATCTGTACTACAGTAAAAACGCTCAAAAAATCTGGTGTCTGAAGATTAAAATTAAGAACTTCGTAAATAACTCACATGAATGTAAAAAGTTGCAACTTCCACACAGTAAAGTTATAGAGGCTCTTCGCGCTGTTTCACACAGTAAAGTGGGAGAAACTCTCTTTGTCCTTTTTTATTTATGTATGCTATCAAAGTTTTTATTAATATTGGCAGTATGTCTTCTTGAGACTTACTGCCAGGACAGATTGACATTTCTAACCCATTTTCTCAGAGTTTTTGTTTTTTGTTTTTTGTTTTAGTGTTCTTAGCGTTGTTGTGTTATGGCAAGCCTATACGAGGGGCATCTGCCTACGGGGAGGATGCCTTGGTCGAAGAACTTTACAAGGGATTTTAACGTGCATTCACGTTACATCTGGAGAAAACCAACCAGAACTCCAGACCGTTAGATCGACAGTCGCGAGGTAGACCCTAACACTTATTGATTTTTATTGATTAGATAATAGTATTTTAGAATATAAACATTTCTGTAATATATCAAGTTGTTGCATAGAAACAGTGTTAATGATAAAAATTACAAATTTCATAGTGTAAATTTCACAGTCTAATCTTATAGCCATTCGACCCCATTTTAAATTTTGAAACATGCTTTTAAAAATATGGATTTTTTTGTTTTGTTTTTGACAGTGGTTGACACAAAAGCTGACAGAGGTAACTTCTTTGTGTTTAGCAGACTGTAACTGAATGCTATCTAAACAAAAATGAAGTTCCCGAAAAAAGAATGGACCTCAGTAAATATTGAATGTTACTGTCTTGCAATACTTAGTTGAGCTTACAAGACGCCTCCCACTAAACTCACTTTTAAGAATGAATATTTTGTAAAACCAAAATAAAGCCAAATTATTAATTAGTAAATAGCATAAGCATTGAACATTTATTATTATTTTGTTTAATACATTAAATTGTTCGAACAATTATAAGTGTTTTATATTTGTTTTTATTTATTTATTCTAAAAAAAAAAGTTATTTTTACTTATTATAACCCATTCCATGAAGCTATTGGAGAAAAATTAGAATACTTCATTTAACAGTGAATTAATGAATTATAAAGGTATGCAGTACCATAATGAAATAAATTTAAAATAAGTAGTTAATGCTTGAAAACTATACCATTCTTTGCCAGCTTATCACTTTACAAAACGTCAGAAAACAAAATTATAAAATGTCTTTAAACAATCCTTTCTAAATTAATTGATCCATCAACAAAACTTTAACCTTATGTATGTGCATATATAAATAATATTCATTAATAATTAAATCAGTATAATCTAAAGGCTTAAAAACAAACGACGTTCCACAATTGAGATGAAACAAAGTTTTCTACTACAAAAATTTTACAATTTGCTACTACTACGAAATATGTTGCAATACAATTTCACTTGAAGAGTTTTATATAAGAGTGTTATCAATACGTTAAATTTACACGGAGTATTTGTATGATAAATAATAGAATCATTCAAGCAATGCAAACTAGCCCCGCTTTTTTTAGAGAACGAATAACTCATGTATGACTTTGAAAGTAAGCCATACTGACTTGTATTGTTAGGTTTGTATGTGTGATATAGCTTTGGTGCGTGTCCATTCTAAATGGTTTCAACCGAATGTTTTTCAAATGAAACTTGTGCTATCTTAAAATAAATAAAAAAAGGTTGTTTTTTTTTAGGATTGGGATTTTCATGATTTGTTTTAATGTTCGGATAATGCGTGATGGGGGTTTTATTGTAGGTACTTACGGTGGAATTACAAAGTTGCGTAAGATGGTACAGAATTTTATGGAATTGGTTAAAATTTTTAGGAGATCAAATCCAATAAAATTAACATTTTTATACTTCCCCGTACAAAAAATCCTAGTTAGTAAAAGGTTCCTCAAAAATTGATTAGGCGATCTACAAGATTTGAGCATTTTATCCTAAAAAGTGTTGGAGATATGAAACACTTAATGAAAATAAATAGATGCTGACATAAAACACCTTTCAATGGTTCTCTAAAGAAGAATTCATGTCTCGTGAACGTGTTTGTCTGACAATCGTAAAGGGAGTAGTACATAAATAACGAAAGAAAACAATGCATAACTCCATAATACTTTTGCTATTATCAGTATTGTATATCCTCTCAACAACTTTGTTTGAACATACCTGAGCCTTTTGATGATGAATGGCTGAAGCATTTTACATAATTTATATGGGAGCACATTTTGCTAACTGGGATTTATTTTTTTTTGTATGGGGCCGTATAAAAATTAAAATTTAATTTTTATTTAGATTCAATCGTTTTCTGAAAATACTCTACTTTTCTTTCCATAACTCTGTAATTTATTGTATGTGTCTGTGATCACTATTTGATTAATAAAGGCCTAGGTCAGTATTTATGGGATGACCTGTATACATGATTAAACTTTATTTATCATTATTTTAATGAAGGAAAAGTTGAACTTCCTTTCCCTTGTGAAATACGCTTTATTTTGCTTTAATAAAACTGATATCTTAGTTTTCATGTTTTATTTATTTGTTTACTTTATCACAATTTAAACTTGACTATTTCTTTATAAAAAGATTGCTTGTATTGTAAATCTTTGTAACTCATACAACTAATACGTAACTGATAGTAACTAATAAAATCTGTACAAGTTCTTTGTGTATGACGCAGTTTCCAATTGCTCCGGAATATAATTAACTACTTTTGTAAACAGTAATTTATTATTTTTTCGAAATGGCAATTGCTTGACCCAGACGTTTTAGCCGTTAGAAAATTTTGCTATAATTTAAGGCAAAAATTAGTTTCTTTAAAAAGTGATTAGTTATATTCCGAAGCAGTTGGCAACTCTGGTTATAAGGATAAAGGTGTTAAGGATAACTATGAATAAGTTTAAAATAAAACATGGGACACTTTTTAAGTTTAAATCACAGATTCAACAATTTATTTAGACAAGGTAAATGAAAATTTACAAGAATTATAATACATTTCACAGATGGCTTTATAAAATATTGATCACATGATGTATTCAACAAATGAATGACTTGCTTTCACAGATGTCTAAGAGATGGCTGCAAGAAAATAAATAAAATAAAATATGAAACAAAAGTCTATTGTTATTAAAATTTTGCACGTCTTTGATATAATGCATGAAACGCAATTAACTGAATAATAAACTAACAGCACATAAATTATACCATACATACTTGAATGCGCATATATATATATATATATATATATATATATATATACTAGCTAAAGTCCCGTCGTCGACGAGTAAGCATGAAATGCAGATTTTCAAAAAGCATGAATTTTTGTTTGTATTGCAGGAGCACAAAGAATGCAGCTGGCATACTGGCAGAAGTAGCGAAAGAAAAGTACAGTCGACGATCATTTATTTTACGAACTCGTGGGAACTATTCAAATAGTTCGTAAATTCTAGAAGTAAAATGGTCCATGGAAGCGTATTGAGGATTAATCGCTAGTTCGTAAAATCGTAAATATTCGTAATAAAGAGGTTCATATAAACGAGCGTCGGCTGTAATAACTTATATGTTTTGTTAAAAGATTACAGGCTAAATAGCAAGTCAAATTGTCAAAATAAATACAAGAGAAAGCATTTAAGTTTCAAAATTAATGTTATATTTTAAAAGAATTAAATTTGAAAATAAGCGGTTTTTTAAAATTACAGAATATGCTAGTAATGCATATTAAATTGAAAAGTGAATGTATAGAAAATCCTTTTCAAAAAAAATAACAATCTATATTAAACATTGCAACACTGTACTTTACATTCAGTTACCATCTACTGTGTAACAAAATGTTATTTCGTTCTCCTAGCCATTTTCAAGTACTAATCAGACAAATTTTTTTCAAAATCCTTTATTTTTTTAGATTCAGAAGAATTCAAATATCCCTATACAACTTCATCAATCCCTTCGTCTGCAAATTTTGTTAGGTTAACTGTAGATATTTTAATATTATGCCAATAAAGAGACCATAAATTGAATTAAAAATGACGCCGTTTGTTTAAGTTGAATAGCCAATTATTATATTACCTCTAGACGAATTTATGCGATGCACCTCTCCCCACCTCCTCCCCCCCCCCCCAAAAAAAAAAGACAAGAAGAAGAAAATAAAAAGAAAATTTTTGAAACATTGAAAAGAAAACATTTTGAATAGCTTTTTGCAAAATATCAAATTCTATGCACAATTAAAAAAAAAAAAAATCAACTCATGTAGTTCAAGTTAAGTGACCACCTTTCATGATACTGAATTTCATTTGATTCGTTCCAGCGGTTTTTAAGTAATGAGTGAATAAAGACTTGCACATTTTGAACACATTTTCGTAAAATGATCACCTATCATGTCAAAAAATTTAATTTCTTTCGCTTAAGTCGTTTTTACGTGATGCGCAAACAAAAATTCACACATTTTGATTAAATTTTTGCAAAATATCAAAATTTACTGAAAATTTTAACGCTTATAGTTTAAGTTGAATGAACATCTATTATGTCACCAAATTTCATTTCATTTGCTTCCGCCAATTTTACGTGAAGCATTATTTTCACAAATAAAGCATTTCGATAGAACTGTAAATATTTCTTTAAAATAGAAACGTTTCAATATCTACCAAACATATGTTATTGTTAAAAAATACCAACCCACAGGATATTGGGACAATATTAAGGGATCTACTACTCTGCTAGTAGGAAAGTTATGGAATCCTTTTAAAGTCTAAATTTTCTGAAATGAAATTATGATGATAAAAGTAGCTGGTTATAGGACCACTGCATAAAAACGGAGACGTAAACTGACAAAAAATTATCAGAATCACTTATTAATGGAAATAGTAATACAGGCTTTGAAATTCATTTTCAACACTTATGGCAGTATCTCATCCCAAAACTTTACATTCATTCTTGTAAATAAAATTACCTTTTCAATAAATCCTTTATCTTAGGATTAACTGACACTTGTAAGCATAAAAATGGCCGATTTTCTCTCAGCACACACTATTCATAATATTCTTGCTGATCTACAGATCTCGCTTTAGTGACTGGGAACAGATTTTTAAGGAACTTAAATTTTCACTGGCTAAATGAACTAAAATACCTATGCTTACTGTCGCGCAAGAGAGAAATCTTAACCTAGCATTTGTTTTCAATAGAACTGGTTATAAAAATACATATGCTTCAAGATTCGATAACGTATTACATGAAGTAAATAGTTATAGTATCCTAATACAGCTAAAATATGAAAGCTCAAAAAATTAATTTTTATAAGATCCTCGTTTCCCATATATATGAGTATTAAAATTTGTTCCTACAATTAATTATAAACAAATAGAACAATAAGATTTATGCGACAAATAAATGACAATTATTTAATTTTAATCTTTTTTTTTTGTGATTTTTTCCGTCCTTCTCAAGGAGTCAATTAAGAGATCAATTTAAAATTTTAAAGCTTTTACCCCTCATTTTATGCCACCAAATGATAATCTTTTGTCACTGAGTGACATTACTGAATCTATAGACATAAAAAATACTTGAAACTAATATTTGATATTTTTTTTATTTTAAAATTTAAGTATTATAAGTAGATTTATGTTTAATCGGTGCTCGAAATTGAAATATTTGATATTTTCATTTTGTGTATGATCCCTAAATTGCCATGGAAGCATTGAGAGGAAATGTATCAGTCAAGTTTTGCCCAGCACATATAGAACTCTTGAAACTTAACACGTTATAATTAGAAAAGGGATTTAAAAAAAATCACTGCTAAGAAACCAGGAAGCCGTATGAAAAAGCCATTTCCTTTTCAAAAAGTTATTAGGTTTTAGAAAAGAACTATAACATGAAAAGTTACCTCATCTAAACAGTTTTGAAGCTACAAGTATATGGCTGTAATTAAAGGGTGGGAAAATTATCTAATTTGGTTCGACACATACATTAGAATGAAAAAAGATATTCTTCGCACGTTTCAAAATACACAAATCTCTCATCTCAGATGTCACTAAAATAACCTAGTGAATACTTTTTTTAACAAAATTAAAAATGCACTAAAAACAGTGTCCTTATAATTTTTGAATGCATTTTTTATGAATTCAAAACGTATACTATTAATAAAACATAAATATTGGTACATTTAATATGGTTAGCCTAGTATAAAATTATGTGAAATGTGTTTACTAAATGTACTGTTATAAAAATTTGACAATGGAATATTTATTCGTTGTGTTTCTTTTCTTGGGGCGTTTTTTAATTTCCTGTAAAATTCAAAAACTTTAAAATATTTACTTTCATAAACATAGTATATCTTATACTCACATGATCAAAGTTATTAAGAAATTTAAAGGCATAACTGAATAAATAATAAGTATAGGAAGAACTTTGAACAAAATATAATCTAAAAGGTACTCTGTAATCTGTAATCAGTCAGTTAAATAATAAATGTAAGAAATTTTTCAAAATCCAATATTTTTATTCAAACAATGACTAAAATGTATTAAATAATTTTTGAGAAGATTTGCAGTATTAAACAGTTATCGCAACACACAAATCCATCCTAGCTTATCGATCATCAGTGGAATTGAAAATTCAGTAAATGTTGCTTTTTATGAAAAAAAATATATGTAATTTTTAAATCTTCAGGCATTAATAGTTCCTTTGATCTCGCTTAGAAAGAAGTACGTATTTAAATATACTGAATGAGTTCGATGTAGCTTGTCCTGTTTGAATTGGAGGGGGCTATAATAAGGGGGAGCTCGTTTTCTTCGCATCTGAGAGAAAACCCGTTTGACTCTACCGATTTTCACTAAGAAATTTGTCGACAATTAAGCATTCTATATTTTCGACCGTTTTTGTTTTAAACGATTTAGGAAAGGACAATCCGTACTCAGTAGAAGTTTCGAATAAGTAGAATATATGATTTCTTGGATGTCATAATGTAAAAAAAATTGATCAATAATTGATCATTCCTTCGAAAAAATTCTAAAACTTAAAAGATTAAGCTAGATAGCCGAATAGATTTCACCTTATTCAGAATAAAAAGAACCTTCCGATGATGAAAAAAAATAGCCTGATTAATGCGAAAAACATAATTTAAAAAATTAATAATTGAAAGAAGAGTATCGTAAATTTAAAACAGCACAGCAGTACTCAGTATCATCGGATTTGTACATGTATGCAAACTTTCAAATCCATCGGACGACAAAAAGTGTGCTAAAATCCATACACAAATTTTGAACTGGAACGACATACATGGACCAAGTTAATAAAAAGATTGAAATAAACTACAACTCGCAGAAAACTACAGGATCAATAGTTTCAGAAAACCCCCTGGAACACAAAACATTCTACGAATGCGTTGCTAAGAGATGGGTAGTCAGTCTAAAAGAACTTGAAAGAATAACGAAATAGGGAAAATCAAAAGAAGTTGGTAAAAATTATGTAACACACTGTTGGTAACAATTATGTAACAGCAGTCTGAAGAAAGCAGACAGATAAAGTGAGAAATTCCCTCTCAAAATATGTATTATTTGTATGTTCCCTCTCAAAATATGTTTACTTTTAAACGATTTAGGAAAGGACACTCCGTATTCAGTGAAATTTTTGGAGGAGTAGAATGCATAATTTTTTGGATGTCAGGATGTAATGAAATTCATTCTTTCGAATCTTTAAAAATTAAAATTTTAAGATATGGAATCGAAACTGATTTCATCCTTTTTAGAATTGAATGAACTTTCAATGCAGAGATAAAATATATCCGATTGGCAGTTAAGAAGATACGAAAGACACGATCTGATATGTGTCCAAAAAAAGTACATTTTTGAATGAAATATTTCATATAAAAAAACAAAACTATCAAAAAATTAAAAATAGCAGTACTCAGTGTCATCGGAGTTTACGTGCAAAGCTTCAGCTAGGTCGGATAATGGGGAGTGTGTTAAAATTCGTATACAATATATGAACTAGAAAGGTAAACAGTGACTAAGCTTATGAAAAGCTTGAAGGGGGAAAAAATAAAAAGAAAAGAAAAGAAAAGAAAAGTGCTTCCGAAGTTGTTAATAAAATTTCCTTAAACTTTTTCATGATATACTGGCATGGCAAGCTATTTCACAGTATCTTTGAACAGTAAAGTTATCTTCAAAACTTGTTCTGAAAACTGAAAAAATTCTTATTTCAGTCTTATTCAAAAGATTCTTATTCAAAATTCAATTTTCTTAAGTGACGCCACATTGAATTTGGATTCCTGGTCTAATCTTTGCGGACATACTAGAGCATATGGCTTGGAAAATGGCAGATCCAAGCGAAAAATGTGCAAATTAAAAGTTTTAAAGGATTTTTATGCTCTTTCTAAAGCAACACGCAGGCTAAAAGAATTCAAAGCGAATCTTATTTTATTCTAAATCATATTTTGCAAAAGCAACACATTTTTTGTAACGGGAAGAACTTTGACACGGTAAAATACATATTTTGAGAGGGAATTTCTCACTTTATCTGTCTGCTTTCTTCAGAGTGCTGGTGTTACATAATTTTTTAGAGTAGAATGAACGACAATAAATGTCGTCAATGGCTTACAGCGAGGTTTTTTGGGGTTGGAACCTAAAACCTAATGCCGATCTATATGGCTCACTTCGCTAACAGGTCAACCTATAATAAAGCTGAAAAAAGGTATAATAGTAAGCAATTAAAAGTAGCGCATTAATTAAATCTTAAAGTACTGTAAATAGTAACTATTTAATTACTTTATTTCTTCTTTTGAAATGCAGAGAAATCAATATGGCCACCAAACTGATCGAAGGCAAAATCTCCAGCATCGGCAAAGCTACCATCAAAGCTTCCGGTTTCGAAATTGCTCAGATCCTGTCCTCCAAAGGGATTGCCATCGAAGGAAGAAGCGTCAAATCCTTCAAAATCTTCAAAAGTTTGAGCACGGGCAGCAGCCATCAAGACCATCAAGGTGCATGCAATTGTCTGAAACGAAATAGAAATGTAATAGTCATAATTTTTTATAGTTGATATTGCAATTCTTTATATACATGAAAAATGAACTTTGTATATTCATTGCTTGGAATGCAAAAATTACACTATTAGCACTTTTATTAAAATCACTTTTGACAAAACTGTGCAATGACAGTATTATATACTCATTCTGCTTTGGTGATGAAAGAAGATTTAAATGATTTAATAAATTCATTGAGCATGTGTTCATAAAATGAAATAATTTATTTTTTATAGTTTTGTGTGATTAGGATCTCTAAATAACGATGAATTTTTCAACTTAAATGCCAGGTCTTTAGAAGATGACAAAGTAGGAGTTTGAATATTATTTGATGAAGTGTAACTTACATAAGCTATGTTGATGCAATAGTTATATATTACAGACTACGTAAATATTTCTCTTGGTATTTAGATTTTATGTTTGCCTCAATACTGAGTATTTTTATGTTGCGTTTAATAATTCAACATTATTGTATAGCTGCATGTAGATAGTTGTACAACAATAATTTTAAATGGTTAAAATTTAGTTCATACACTTCTTTAAATATAATGAAGATTTTCCCAAGTGTAGTGCTTAATAATGTGGATTTATAAAAGCATGAAAACATAACAATTATTAAAAGTTACATTTTTCTCTCAAAAATATTTAAAAGAAAATTTAAAAGATTTTTCTTATAATTTCAAAGGAATTACTAAATTTCAAATGAAGTAGTAACATTTTGAAAGAAGATACAACATGAGAAATAGAAATGCAAATAGAATTATTACAAATATTAATGATAATTATATGTAATTCAGATTACTACTCTTACATAACGTAATAATTCAATGAAACTTCATCTCGTATTTCTAAAGTAAAATCTGAATTTTAAGAGTTTAATTTCTTAAAATTTTGAAAATATTAGATGAGAAGATTATTAAGTAATTCTATCATATTGTTGCAAGAAGAATAACGTCTAAAAAGAAATTATAGCTTTAATATATGTATATATATATTTATATTATAAAAGACGGTGAAAATAAAATCAAATAAAGGGTTTTTATAATATAGCAATCTAACTTATATTTAGCAAACTAACTTGTACTAATGATTTAAATCTCAAAAAAAAAAAATAAAGCAACAAACAATTTAACCTAATTAAATTTTAAATATAGTTTCGGAATCCGAGTTTATCATGTCACCTTATCTACCAAGAAATCGGTTTCTTTTAGCAACTAATCCAAATGTCTTCTCACTCTGCGACGGTAAAAATGAAGCAAAATATTTCCCTTACCAAGAATTTCATTTTGGAAGATGTAGTTGAGATCCGAACAGTAAAAATTTGCGTCCTTTAGTGGAGAGAAATACGATTTGTTTACTCCGATGGCCGGCGAGCTTGTATTTATACCACACTCGCGTGTGTTGCTAGTAGCGGAGGACCGGTTAAGTAGATCACTGGTGGTATGTCTCCGCCTCCGGGATAACGCAGAGCAGAGCTGACTTGCCAGGTCATCTTTCGCTGTGTTTTTCCTCAATAAAGGAGCGCTAAAGATAGAAAAAAGAAGAGAAAAAGTCCACACACACAAAAAGAAAAAAAGTCAAGTGACCCAAAGATGGCAACGAATCTTGCATCATCTGGGGTAGAACTGCCCTCAATTGATTTTCCCTTTCTGTCGGAAGTCAGCGATTAGGGAATGGCAAAATACACACAATAGTAAATTTGTCTCCCATGATCGATGAGTAAAAACTAATTTGAACTCTAAAAATATTTCAACTAAAAATAAAACTTTTGTTCATGGTGAAGAATGTTAAGGTTAAAATAAATTTATCTTACCGAAACTTTTTTTTTTTTTTTTTTTTTTTACGTTTGTTTAAAAAAAAAAAAGCTGTTTCTGGGATTTTTCGTTACATAATAGTATTTCAGGAATAATTTTGATTTATATTATTTGATACTAAATACCGGTGCTAGCCATGTCATTAAATAAAATTTGTCCGTGTGTAGGTATTTAGATTGTTTGGAAATCTAGTATTGTGTGTGTTTGAGAAAAAAAAAATGTTCATCTTTACATATACCAAGAATCTAAAAATTATTCAACACTGTCAGACACTGTGTATATTTCATATTTGTCGTAGGGACGGTTTTTACACTTTCTTTCTTTTTTTTTAATTACTAAACATTTTTATCATTGTTTAGAAGTGGCTTCCGTAATCGCAAGTTCAGAGAGTTCCTTTGGAAAACAAAATATGTGAAACTAGTAGTGGATGAAACAAGATTTGCTTTCAGTGATACAAAGGAGATGAAGTATTACATATTTTTTCTCAATCAATAACGCTATGAAAATTGGAATTTCAAAATTCTCTGTGAGAAGGAAAACTGCATACTATATATATATTTACAGAATATCATGCACTTCGAAAGTTATTTTTTTAAAATACCCTTACGTCTTAGTGTTATTTTACTATGAATTCTTTCATCCATTTCAGATGGCTGTACATGACACATCTCGATTATTAAAACCTACCATGCAAAAGAATCAAATTGATTCAATTAAAACCGCAGTATTTTTTGGAAATAAATATATTTGTACGTCTTATTACAAATAAATATCCCATTCTTATCCTACATGTTTAAACGACTTACATGCATATGCCATGGCATTTACTCAAGAGGCTACATCATTTAAGTTAAAAACTTATTTTAAATCTTTATCCTGTTTACAGCAAATGCGTCTTGGTTACTTTGTAATTGATCAAATAGGGTTGTTATGAAAATTTTTATGCACTTGACATGAAAGCAAGAAGGCAATCCAAAATAAAACAAAGAAAAGAAAGTTTATAAATCCTTCACAACCATTTTCGATACAAATTAGGCTTGCTTTTTATCAAAATGGACAGCCTGGAAGAAAGAGGATCTTAAACCCCTGAAAAATAAATTATTTATACCAGATCGAACGTATTTTTCTCAGGAAAATTTAAATTACTAGAAATACTTTAGACCCTCCTGATAAATTTTTCCCTCCTGGAATTCAATTTTGCTCGAAATTAATGATTGAAAATGAACAATTTAAATGTTTCACAGATGTAGTACGGAAAAAGTATGAGCTTTTTATTTCTGTTCATGAATACCGAGGTGGACATTAAAAGATCCTTCTGTATATGCTTTACATTGATAATACTAGTACGAAAATTATGATAGTATACACTTGACAATACTATATAACTAGAAATACTATATAATTATAGTTTGTTTAAGCAGATATTATCTGAGGAGCTGTTTTTAAGGCCACTTTGTTATACAGGGTAATCATAATTAAAGTTATGTATTCAGAGCTATGTACAGGGACAATTACGGATCAGAATGTTTCCAAATTTTCAGGAAACCTTAATGAGAATATGGAAAAAAGATATGCATGAAAAAATTAATTCAAACAATCACTACCAGGTGGTGTTTTGCATTATTACTTTCTGATATTCAAATTCTCTCATAGTGCAGAGAAATCAGTGTCTTCACAACTTCTTCATTGTTTTATTCACTTGAGAATGGTTATTTGTCTGTTTTATTCGCACTAAATCATTATAGAACGCCATCCCACGGTTATTTTTTTGCTAACTTTTTAACAAAATATTTCTCCTGTGGTGTCATTAAGGTTTCATGCAAATTTGATAGCATTCTGACTTGCAGATTATGCTGTACTCAGCTCTGAATAGGGGAATTTTATGAACACCTTGACTGCTATACTTAGAAATCTACTATACTCAGTTATGTTACTTAGGTGTTGTCTATATTCTAATACAGACATTGGTATTGAATATTTCTTCTTATATATTTTCAAGGGAAAATTTGGAATTATTCAAGCTCAATTTCAAGAAAGCTAATAAAATTTTCTATTGCATTATAAAGTTTTTTTCTAAACGACTTTTCTTTTATCAGCTGTAAACTTGTTTGTTGAAAGTTGAGTGTTTTTAGTTACAGAGAGGGAAAACAAAAATAAAAATTTCCTCTGATACCATTTAAGTATTAATGTAATATTACTTAGAAAAATTTAGAATGTTCACTCTCATTAAAGTATCCTTGATTTATTTAACTGATATACTAAAACTGAAATAAAATTGACTTTGGCAGATTTTTCAAGATTTGTTGCAATTTTTTTTTATTCGAGACCGGTCGATATAAAAAAAAATACTGATAATTTATTTAACTACTTCACTCAGTGGTACTCTAAAATTTTGTCTAGATTTTTATAAGGAGAATAAACAGCGGTTCTTTTAAAATCTGTCAGTGTAAAATTTTCTAACTACTCAAGTATCAGATTCAGAAGAAGTATATTGTTATCGAAACTGAATGCCAGCAAGAATTAAACTGCCCCAGGGAGTAATCTGATCAGTGAAAGTATTTACAATACGAATCAATTGTCATAAAAAAAGATATACGTAATACTTTACGCCTTTGAACATGAAATCGGTCTTTCTTTAATTTCCGTAAACATGACGAGATATTTTCTTTACTTCCGACTAAGTGTTTGTGCATGGTGTCTGAACTATATTTTCTCTTTTTTTCCCAATTCTCTTTTTTTTCCGTTACGGCGGAAGAGATACTGATCTTAAATGTCTCGGAGAGAGATCATTCTCAATAAAACGTTTCCTAGTTAAAGTAGGAGAAGAAAAAACGTTCATGGGTGGCATTTTTAAAAGTATTTTTCTCTTTAAGAGGATAGGCTTTGTTTTTTAGTATTTTCAAAAAAAAAAATTTAAAATTTTTGTTCAATAATTTCAGTTATTAGTGAAACGTTTCATAGCTAGAATTGTTACTTCAAGGACCTTTGTGAGATAGAAAAAAAATTCAACTGCGGCATTTTCTAATATGAGCGATAAGATGAACGGAAGAAAGAGAAAAAAGTGTAAATGTTTTGCAATTGTATTAAAATAAATCTTAAATCTTTCGCTAATCGATCTAATTTTTAAGTGCCAATGCTGAATATGAATCCTATACAAGATAAAATTTTGATGTGAATAACTGCATAGTAAGTTTCCTCGGCATGCAAGTGAAATCCATTGTTATTTTCACCCTTTTTAAATAAGTTAGGGTTATCAATTGTAAGGTCCAAACAATATATCTCGTGTATAAGATGGAATTCAGCTTTCATGTATTCTATCCATAAAGGATTGTATTTCTCCCTAATATTTGAAAATAAAGTGCAGTAATTGAATTAGGAAACATTGTTTCTGCGTGATTTCTAAAGCCTCTGCATCATCTTTAATCATGATTAAATCAAACTTAGCAGAAAGAAAAAACAATTTTCGTGTGATTCTAACTTTTAAGCTATTTGTGTACATTTTGCGTAGTGTTTAAATTAAATGTTTTAAATTTCTGCACTGCATTGTGTTTTACTGATATGTACAAGTAAAAAAGTTTTAATTCAGAGAAAGTTTCATTCCGCGATTAATAAATTATTATTGATGTGCTTTAAGTTTCCTTTTCAGATGTTTGAAAAATTCTTCGACCATAGTATTTTTTCATGGGCCCATGTCTGTCTACCAAATAACTTTCTTTGAAATAGAGTTACATTATTAATGTAGTATTTAAAATACAGATAACTCAAATTTTGTTATTATTATAATTTTATGTTTAGTTCATTGTGGAGAAAACATTCTAAGAAAGAGAGGCTCAGACGTTGAGATCACGTTGAGAGTTTGAAGGAATATTGATGTGTTATAAACCCACAGTAAAGTAAAATGCCACAGAATTAGCCCCCAGCTCTCATCTATATTCGAGAGAATTCCATTTAAACACATTTGATGCATTTTTATGTACAAATTATTTGACCGTCTGTTTTTTGTCTGCCGTGGCGCTCCGTGTGAGCCGAATGGGTGCGGCTTCGAACCTCATTCTGTGTGCTTTATTTTTCACTTTATAAAAATTCATGAAACAGTTTCAAATGACGTCAATTGTTAAATAAACACTTTTTGTAGGAAGTAAAATTAAATAATTACAATGGAATGAAGGAAATGAGAAAGTTTCTTTATCGATCACATTTTGAAATTTATTTCATAAGTTAATGACTTTGACGGATTATGTACTTGACTCACGGTGTTACTTATCGTAAAGAAATGTGGAACCCAAATTGTGTGGACATCTACTGCAACATGTGCAATAAATGTTTTTCGATTCACATGGTCACTTAATTTCTGTTTCTGGAAAGCAATTTCATTTAGATATATCGGTCTTGCATGTGAAAGTTTTGAAGCAAACCATGCGCATTTTAAGATGTCAGAAAAAAATGGTCTGATAGTTTAAACTACATAACTGAATGAATTTTAATTGCATCTTCTCCTGCTTATAATCCCCAATTATTTTGTATAAGGTATGAGGAATTTTGTAACTTCTGATCATACTTTTAATTTGTCGTGATTGACAAAGCAATGTGCGTTTAGGTGGGATTATTTTTTTAGGGTACAAGACGAATTCTTCTCACCGTCGCAAAAATATGTCGTCATAAATTTCTGTATTCGTTCGGTCTCTCCATGAGTCTACCAAAAGCAAAAAATTTCTCATTCCCTACGGATGATTTAAAAATTTGGTCAAGAAATAAATCAAAGAGACTCATTGAAAGTTTCCCGGACTTGGAACATGTTACATTCCTACTGGAATATTCTTTCATTGAATTCCCTACAGTTTTTTCTACTGGAATATCAAAAGCTCCTGATATTTATTGTTATCATTATTATTATTATTTTACTATCTTCTAGCAAAGTTTCATAAATTTAAAATTACATGCATTTTGTATTTTACATAACATCATAAATATTTTAGACATTTAAAAAGTTTTCAGTTGAATAAACTAATTCTTTTATGCTAATTTTACAGGAAATTGCATGGCTGTAACCCGTTTTAGCTGAATGGGAACTTAAACAATAATTGCATGTGTCAAAATGAAGAGAGAAGCGAATCCATTTTTATCATCCTTCGTATACTGAAAAAAATGCCACTAACATTTAGAAAATAATTCGTGGAACTAGAATTTATGAGTCTATGTACTGCCTATAAATACTAGATATTGCAGTATTTTATCTTTTTGAAGCAAAATAAATTTAGATGCAGTGCACCGAAAATATTTTTGATTTTGTAGACGTGCAAGGAAATCATGGGGTGCCACATCAGATTTTTTTCTATGATAGGTAGGGAAAAGCCGGGAATAGTACAGGTTTCGGAGTTCGTCCATACACACTGAAACACGATTGAACTCAAGGGCGCCGTCATGATCATTTCCAGGGAGCTGCACACAAGATATACATATACAGGGTGTTTCTGAATTCATAGGCCAAATTTTAAGAATAAAATGCATATAAAGAAGCATTTTTTGTATAGCAGATTAGCAGTGTGGGGATAGAAATAAAAAGTGCTGTCTGGGATCATAGAACGAGACACTTCTGAACCCACTTATCCAATTTTTAGATCTTTCCTCTATAATCTGGTGCTTGACTACCAGATGAAAATATCTGTAAATCGCTGCGTACGCTAGCGGGTAGACTCACAAACGGTAATTCTAGTGCTAAAAAAATCGAACGATAATTTCTCGTCACACAAACTATTCATTCTGTTGTGATTAGCCAGAATACTACGGACTAGAAATTCTTGATAATTTCGTCTATTCCATTTGTGAGTATCATCTACACCATAGGTTCCCAACGTGGGCGATAACGCCCCATTGTGGGCGTTTGAGGCTTTCAGGGGGCGGTAAAAGACCCAGAGAAAATTAGGGGGGCGTTGTTATGGCACGGAGGGGCATGAGAAGATTAACCAAATACAGTTTAATTAAAGACTTAAAACTTACGCTAATAATATTTTAATAAAAATACTTTTTAATATAATTAAGTATGCGTCTTGATTGTTCTCTGAAACTGTCTATTTATTTAGAAAGCAGTAGTTTATTATCTATTATTTCGTATCATCAAAACCCCTGCCTGTCCTTGTAACAGTTAAGCTAAAACTTTTATTCCTCTGTTTTAAATGATGAAGAAATTCAGTAGCGTTTCAATTCCAACAATATTCTATCTATTAGTATTTTTTTTTAATTTAATTGTTTTCACCATGCATTATCATGGGCGCCGGCAGCATAGGGCAAGGGGGGCAATGCCCCCCTTGCCCTATGCTGCCGGCGCCCATGTGCATTATGTACGCTCTTGTTTCTATGGAGTGGGAGGGGGGCGGTATTGAAATATTCACTAGAAAAGGGGGCACCAGTTCAAAAAAGTTTGGGAACCTATGATCTACACGCATAACTCTACGATCTATTCTTCTAGTTTTAGGACACAGAAAACAGCTATCTATTCGTTCTACATGAGAGCGATATTTTTTTCTCTGTGTAGGACTTACGGCTAGAAGTATTAGTAAATCATCAAAATCCGTGATATCAGCGTCTGAGCCTCCCCTTATAAGTTTTGTTTGGGG